>JAOEGS010016586.1:13836-37853 GCA_025447755.1 Corythornis vintsioides | reverse complement strand
TGAGAGGCTCTGTGTCAGTAGAGCAAAGCCCAGACTAGAATGCAGCCTTTCCTTAGAAGGTGTGAGCTGGAGCTCATACAGCCACAGCATTTCTGACAGCACGTTCTACAAACCTGTGCCTGGCTCTTCTGCAATAACCATACTATAGAAACTTAATCTAAGTTCACTAATAATGGAGAGATTTCGTAATTTTTGACCCCATCATTCTTCTGCTACTTCTCAGTCACTCAGAAACTGGTTTTCTCTCAGGAAAAGCTATTTCTTTCAGAGGATGCTGGTAAATCCTAGAGGACAGGTACTGGAGAGCAGTACCACCAAAGTGAAAGCAAATATCTTGACTTTATTGATGCTGTTACAATCTATTTTCTATTACTAAATCTAGAATTTTCAATGTTTTTATTGAAGGAATACAGTGTTACAACATCCAGAACATCATGACAATTCAGGAAAACAAGGGAGGTTTTGAAATGATAACAATTTGGTTTGTAATAACTATAACTATAATAACATAACATCTATAGCAGGCTAAGAAATTTGAACAGAGCATGAGATCAAGAACACAGTATAGAAGCCCAAGAATGGATGACCTAAGAAATCTCACAAATAATAAAAATTTCATACATTTAAAAATATTTTATATATTTAAAACTATTTAAACTATCAAAATAATGAGTTAAGCACTTTATATCACATGCATGCAGAGTATAGCATTAGCTATTTCTCTGCCAGATGCTTATGAAATGGCAAGTTAAAACATAGAAAATAAAAATACATCTATTCTATACATATTCCAGCACAAAACAGAGATTTCCTTACAAGTATTGTTTCATATTTCACTCACAAGGAATTTCACTATGTAAATTCAATATAATATGAATTTCGGTAGCAACAACAGAAAAAAAAAATAATCTATGTGAGAATCTATTCTGTGTAAACTCCATTTAGCCCATAACTGAGAAAATTATTAGCTGACATAGTCCTAGCTACATTTGTGTTAGATATATTTTCTTCATATACAACAAAAGAATTTCAACCTTGAAGAATTCAAATACATTATGTTATGTGCTAATGCCCTGTATATGTGCAGTGTTCTCATCTCAGGAGTGGTTTTAATTTAATGTCACCTGCCTGGCACCTTGGAATGTCTTTGAGACAAAGGCCGGCTGGAAAACCAAAGATCTTAAAGCCACTTACCTCCTTCATTCAGTCCCACAAACTCAGCTTCATGCATATGGATATGAGCCTACCTGATTTTTCACAGACCCTTATCTCAATTTCTGATTCTTATGTTCTTTCTATTCAGGTCTATTTAGTCAGCTCTACTTTCTGATTATACAAAACATCAACCTAAATGAATTTCAGTATTGGCAAATTTGGAAATGCAATTTTTTGCCAACATCACTCAAAATAAACAAACAATGAAATAAAAACTGAAGCCACATCTGGTAACTAGTTCAGGAAGCAGTGACAATATCACACAGCTAGCAGCAGGAATAGCAGCACAGTAATAACAACTTATTTTAAAATGCTCTGAACCAAGCACTTTTCTACAGGAATGTGTTCCATCACCATTAAAAATAGTCAAACACAAGAAAGATATTAAAAAAAAAAAAAAACAAAACCAAACAACAAACAGGAATCTCTAGAGAATTACAAAGCACAATTAGTTATTGCAGAGCTGTAAAACTGCATAATCCTCCTGAATGAGCCAAAGAGGAGGGGTTTAAAATGAAGTTGTCTTTTTATGTCTAATTAAACACATACTATGCATTAGTGCACAACTTCAGGTAAGTGCTTTCACAGATAATTCTTGTAGAAGATAAACTTGTGCAATACTACATAAACTCCAGAACATAATTGACATTTTTCTTAACTGTGATTCCACTAACTGTAATTTCATTAAATTGATGGGAATTGACTTCTGTTTATTGTGAGCAAATGCTGACCACTAGGTTGTAAGGAAAATTTTATTTTCAATATATAAATATTTTTCAAAAAATATAGTTCTACACAATGTATTTATTTAGACTGAATTTTGCTTGTTAGCAGAAACAGAATTATAAAGGGGCAGTTAGTTAAAATATTGGAAGAACCAGGTATCATTTACTTATTTTCCCTGAGTTCTCTAAGTTGGAACTCTCAGATAGTGTAATGAGAAATTATAATTCTTCAGAGGCATGGATCCACTTGAAAAGTCTGATAGAATTTGAAAAGACAGACCTGCTCTTTCAAAGCTATGATGAGCTTCAGGTCAGCAGCAAACCGAAAAGCCTCGAACACCAATCAGTGATTACTTTTTCCTTCAGTTGCATTCTTATGTTGATTTCTCCTATCTGAAATAAATAAATAGTGGGGAAAGGAAAATTACATCTAAATGACAAGGCTCACATGAAAATTAAACATTTTATAGTGAGAATTAAACAAAAATTATAAAGAATTCCAAATAGTATTCAGTTCCTCATTTTCACATGAGATGAAAACTCTTAGGACATAAAAGTAATGTCGTGCCATTCTATTCCACTAGAGATGCTGTTAGTATATTGTTGGGATTCTAGAAGCAAGATCCTTTCCTGAAAAGGTTTTTTTTTTTTTTCTTTGTTGAGTATCAAGACTCTTTACCTTGACAAATCAAATGTCACATTTTATGCAACATGTAGCTAAGAAAGCTTCTATAATTCAGAAAAGTAACAGCATTGCTGTTAACAGAAAACAGAAAATGCCTCGTGACTGAAGCAAATGAGTCATAAAAGCTACTGTGTAAAGCAAAGCAATTAAAACAAAACAAAAATAGTCAAGCTGAAAAAAAACCTATGGACCAGTTAACTTTTCAGCAGAAATCAAGAGGTAGAATTAATATTCTCAAGGGAGTTGTTTACCACATTTCTCTTGTCACTGCCAGAGAATCTAGTTCCCATATAAAACTTCAAAGTAAGTGTTCCTTAAATAAACCTTCCTTTTCCTCTTGTTAATCTTCAAGCAATTACTAACTTTTTCTTTACTATATACATAAACTCGAATGACTTTATTTTTTTTTACCATTAATCTCCTTTGTCAAAATGAAGTTCTCAAAATCTCATCACTTTTAACCAACACTTCCAAGGTGTACAATTATTACAATATAATCTGAATTACTGGCAAAAATAATCCAAAATATTCTAACTTTCAAACATAGTGAACATACTTATTTCCTAAAGCAGTCTTACTTCATCTGCAATAAAAATATATTTTTGTAACTGTTTGTCAGGTGTCTTACATTAAGGATGTATTTATCAAACATAAATATTGTCAAATTGGTGTTTCAAGTCCTTCAGGTGCTCCTAGGGTAATTACTGAGACACCAAGTAGAAAGGAATGTCCTAGAATAAATATGTAATTAGGAGGTAAGGAAAGACAGATTTCATACTGCCTTTTATTTGAAGTAGGTGAAGGTCTTTGCAATTTCACTGTGTTAAGACTTCTACTGTTCAATATATTCATTAAAAATATAGAGAAGAATGAAAAGTAAGGGAACACTAATAAAAGAAAATACTTATGAAGAACTGGGAAAATAATTTATGAGATTGTCTTACTTAGTAGATGAAATTGTAAGTAAATAAAGCTACACATGACAGAAAACAGCTTTAACTTCACACAATAAACAATGGGTTCTGAGATAACATTTGTTATTCAGGATTGTAATCATCATAACCTGAAATAAAGATGACCAGACCTGAAATAAATCCAAAATAAATCCTTAAATTTTGAAGATAAAATATTTTACTGTCAGATGGGTAGGACTTGTGTTTAAATTTCAACTACTTCACTTCCTTCTGGCTTTTGAAAACAGTCTAACAGCAAGCTTAAAAAAAAAATGTGCTTTTTTTCAAGACTACTTCACACTAAAACCAGCCCAAAGAATTGTTCTGAAAAAGATTATCACACTAAGTTTCTGTGCACTGCCATTGTTGAACTCTCAGTTGGCACTGATGCTACAGAGTACTTCGGTGGGTATTTGAATCCTATGTTCTACACAGAATTAACATTATTACAGAATTATCCCTATAAGTTACAGATAAATTATCTGAAGACAAAACACCCAGCTTGGAAAAGCTTCTACAACTCAGTATCAGCAAACAGAGAGCACAGCATGTTAAGGACGAGGTCACCGTTGCATGCCCCATGCATTGGAATTATAGGAATCCAGCAGAACAGACTCTGATTCTGTTTTCCTTTCTTTGCCTTTAGACTTTTCTGTTTCTTGTTTCTACACATTTCTGTATGGCTGGCAGAAATTATTTTTCAACGGCACAAAACAATTTCTGATCATTTTGAATGGTGGAACAACAGCCAGCCTTCCCATCACCCCTTCTCAGATGATGTCAGGAGTACTTTATGCCTTGCAATCAGCTCCTGACTATCATTTAGTGAGGAAGGAGTCAGTACAGACCACATAAATGAGAGACCTTCTATGACAGAAGCAATGTTTTTCAAATGTGAAGTACAGAATGTGTGTTTTACTGGAACATGTCATGAAAGCTGTCAACCACTAGATAACCCTGCCACTGCCTCCGAAGATCAGGATTATAAATGCCAAATTGAAGTCACAGTTAATAACATACCTGAAAAGAGACATCCCAGGTTAGCTGTCCTAAAAAGGAGATGATAATTAGGGACTGAGATTCAGTTCTAACTTCTGGTCAGCTCTGAGAACAGTTGCATTAGTGTCTTCTTTCATTCACTGGCAAGAGACAGCTTTGCAGATTTTTGCTTGACTTACATTTGACTGCTTCTGAAAAAAATAATGTGCTTTAATAACAGTGATACTACAGCTCACTTAGTGGTGCTGAAACAGCAGTGATGCCACATCTGACTTCACAGACACAAGCTGTTCTGCATAATTTGCCCATCTCAGCCATTCATTCTCCTACTCAGAGGAATCGGTGCGTTAACCTGAACTTGCTTTGCTTTAATATGAACAGGAACCACAGCTGCTTTAACTCAGGAAGACCACTGAGATAATTGTCCTTAAAAAACCAAGGTGGACCAATGCCATTTCTGAATAAGACCCCAGATAACTTTTCATATATATTTATAGGTCCAATAGAATATAACATTGACACTGCAGAGGAATATATAATTAAATCAAGACTCTTGCAAGTTACATATGAGAAGCAAAAGATGCTTAAAAGTTAATCTCTGTGTAAACAAAAAATCCTCAGCTTGAAAATAAATTCACAAAAAGAATTACATTTCTAACTAATGCAAGACTTGAAATTAGGACTGACTTCCTAACTTCAGAATATACTCTAATGACCTAAATATTATGACAGTCTAATTTAAATTGGCAGCAGTTGCTCAGAATGACAAGCATGAGATCGGAATTAGTCAATGTCCACAAATTGTTGAAGTTCAAAGGTATCTGGAAATTATGACAAAGTACCTTGTCACAAGAAAACCCTGCAAAATCAACAGAACGTGGCATGTATAAAAAATGTACTAACGCAATCATGACATTCAGCCTTTGTTCAGGATGCTCATAAAAAAAAGAACAGCTATGTAACTAGTTAGATGTTTGCTCATTTAATATTTGCTCACAGTATAATAAAAAAAAGCATTTATCAGTGAATCCTCAGACAGCTGCATAAGAGCTCATCATACAAATGACAAAACATTTTTTTAGAAAACTTTTCTTCAGTCCTGCAAAATAAATAGATAAATGTATTACTTTACCTATAGAATTATTCTGTTACAAAAACTGATGATATGTGACATCACAAGGCACTTCATCTCTCTGGGTGAGGTGATGCCTAAAATCAGAGTACTTAATGTTTACAGTATTGCTGTAAGATACATAAAATGCAGCAGAAATTAACACAGCAGGACCAGTCCATGTCAGATGAAGGGATGAAGTTCACGCTCGGGTAACAAGAGTGAGTAAACATCAGATGTATTTAGATGTTCCTTCTGCTAAAATTAAACAGACAGGATATGGATGTCTGGTGAGACTCTTGAAGAGCATCAGGGACTGTGCCTCTTATGATTTCTGCTAGAATTTGTGGGCATCAGTGAGCAGAGAAGTGTTAAATACATTTCTGAAATGCCATTAGGACTCAGTGCTTTAAGTCAAGAGTGCTAAGTAAAAGAACAGGCAATGAAAGCCCAGAGAACTGCTCTGGGTTTCTCTCTCTAACAGCCTCAAAATGTGCACTCTATCATTCAGTCATAAGCATCTCGTGGCAGAGGACTGCCAGTGCCTGCATTCTGATACCACCTTCTGCTAATGTGTGAATCCCTCAAAGACATCTTTGCTTTAAAACCAATACTGGTGTTTATTTTAGTCTACTACTGGCTACAAAAACTGAGTTTGACCAATGAGGGCAGATGATACAGCTTTCAAATACTATATATTTAAACCAGGAATACTGTCAGGTTAGTGAACTCTACCAGCTATGAAGCTCAGCAGCATTTCAATCATCTCAAGATGGTTTCAATGTATTTATATACAGTTTGTACAGGTCAGAGTTGACTGAACCCAGAAACCAGTGCATTTCAAATATGAGCAATGTGAGAAAACTGCTTTTGTTCTTGATAAACAGTATGTAATCTTTTTGACTGGCAGTTGTGATCACCAAACAGAATAATGGGATTCTAAAAATATGTACAAAGTTAGGGCAAAGGACTCTGCCTTCTTCAGAGTATGTTCAATGCTTTGTCAGAAAATTACTCGTCCCAGTGTTGAAATAAATTTGACACTGCAACACAGCCAGGAAAGAAATATCAAGCTGGTGCATTATCTATCACTTGCCCTGGAAACTATAAAATACCAAAAAAACATTTACAAAATGACAGAATTAAACTTAATTGTTACATAACAAGAATTGAGACTTAGTTTTCAGTTAGCCTGAAGCAGTAGAAAACCATCTTGGATGGCAATATAAAACTAAAAGCCAGGTCCAGATTTCCTTTGGTGCTTTAGTCCTGCTAGGCTTCCATGTGTGTTAGGGTTTGGGGGGTGGGCTGACTTTTTCATACTGAAAGTAAAGCCTCACTGCAGACACAGCTGATTTGCAGTAGACAAAAGAAGTAGGGAATTTGTGTACCAAAATTTGACTTGGAAACTTCCAAGGTCCCTAAGAAATTACCCAAAATACAGCACTGTTCCTTCTCCTAAACCCTACAGAACTGTATGCATAGCAGAACTCTGTAGAAACATATCCCATAAATTCATATAGATGAGGAATTAAAAATTTTATACTTTTGAATATTAGAGGACAAAAAAACTTATGAATATGACACTGAATTCAAATAAATCCTGTATTTAGAAAGGTCTATACAAAACTCATGCCAGCAAAATCTCATGCCTGCAGTCATTGCCTTCAGCTCTTTGTCTAAGGTGGAAGGAAAAGCAATGATTTAATGAAACAAAGAAAAGATATTGGAACTGCTGTCTGGTTGTAGTTGCGTTATACATCTATGCAACATGTGACACACTATTTAATTCTAAAGTACTAATCACTACAAATAGATGATTTAAATATCTTTGCATACTTTTCCCTCCGTTACACTGTTATCTCCAAAATGCCCAAGTTTTTTGTTTATGGGAAATCTCTTGTCCTAAAGCAACACAGGTTTGTTGTTGTTTCTTTTTTTTTTTTTTTTTTAACATGAAACCAATGTTTTTAAGACCTAGACAAAAAATAATTTCTTAATTTTCCATGTATAAAATATCTTCCTTTTCAATCATGAAACCTCCACATCCATGCATCAAAACTATATGACAGACGAGCAGTCTTCTCACACGCCTGAAAGCATACCTCAGGATGTATGACAATTTGTCTGAAGCTGCATCACTTTTCTTTGATCAGTGAATCATCTGGTTATTTATCTTTGTCTACATGCCCAATAAATAACTAGATAAAACATTAAACTATACAAATAACCTTCCACAGGGGTTAGTAGACTGTCCAGAACACCTATTCACATAATCTTTCCCACTATTAAAAGGTAGACTTTCTAAGACACAATTAGCAGAAAATTATGCCTTTAAAAGTTTAAGTTGTGTGAGAGGAAAAAAGATTCTCTACCAACTTTACTTCTAATTGGGAAATCTTGTTTGACTGTCCTTGGCAGGTTCTATCTGATAAACAACATGCAAGCTTAAGGATCATAAGAATTGAAGTACAAAGAGCTTTTGTGCTGTTCTTTTCTTGGTTTTGTGGGCGAGAAGCACAGAAATTGAAAGTAGTTAAAAGTGCACATAGAGTTGTGGAGAAATGAAGCCACCCAGGAGCTATCAATCTCTCTAACTACTTTTAATAATTTCATTTTAAGTTAAAATCAGTATTATTAAATGGTTATTTATTATCAATGATAAAGTGATCAGTGGTATTACATTTTTCAAAATATTATCTGTTACTCTGCAAACTGAAGATAAAAACCAAGGCCTAGTAACTAGAAAAACACCCTGAAAGTGGAAAAAGACACAAATGAATATGCTTTAAGGAAAACAGCTAATGTAGATCTCTTGCAAAAACCAAAAGTGAAGCCTCCAAAAGTGGATCTCCCCTTGGCTAGAATACAGGTCAAACTAGGTTGGTTCATTATGCTGGCTGTACAAAGTCTGAAGACTTCAGCCAGCAAGAACATCTCTTCAAATGTTTTAATTAAAAAATAACAGTAATTAACACCATTCCTAAACCAGAAAATTGTTGTCTTTCAGTAGTCACTGCATCAGGCTGGTTCATTTGAACTCTTTAATTTATTAATAACATCTTCAGATGAACTTTTATTTTAAATTTTATTTGCATGTTCCATTTTAACTAATTTCCTGAAAGCAACAGATTTGCTCTTAGTTTTCTATTGGCTTGCTCATTCTGTTTATTTAGATTAGTACAGTGTATTCAGAACCAATTTATTTCATTTTCATCAGATGAGAACAAATGAATTAAGGACAAAGATAATTTGAAAGCTTGGCTCTGTTTTAGGTTAAAAGTTCTATCATTAAAAGAGCTATTTTTTGTGCCATTAAATGGAAGAATTTTAATTGTACCAAATAATTTAAAGGTAGCTATTTCACTGACAAGAGAGTCTGCTTAAAATAAAAGCTGTAATAATAAATGACAATTTTTACCATTGAAACCTATTTGTGAAAATAAACTAGGTAATTCACATATACATCACATAATTTGCTCTCATTATATATAGTACCTTGGGCACTGTTGGTTCCTAGTGAGTAGCCTCTTCTAAAAATCAAACACAGCTGTTCCAGCACTGGGATGTTTTAAGAACTTCTAATGTGTCTTTAAATTGTGGAGACAAGAGGTATGACAGGTAAGTTCATAAACTAGGCAGACTTCATAGTAATAAACCTTACTGAAGAATTTTCCTCAATTATATTTATGTGTTCTTCTTCATCATGCTTCTGCATAGATTTTGATCCTAGAAGATAATTCATTCTCTTTTTTTTTTTTTTTTCCCACCACTGACATCCTCAAAATTATCTTAGATTAAAACACAAGTTTCAACAAATTTCTGTAATGTTGGTGATCTACATGTTATGGATGAAAGGACGACACAGTCACCACTGATTAAAAAAATCAGAACACTCAGTTCATGCACAGGTTTTCATTTTGTAACTCAAAATAATCCTTACCTATCTACAATTGATTCTATCTTGCCAATTATTATTTTTTTAATAAAGCCTAAAAAATACCACAACCTTAAAACCAAGAACAGTTTATGTGCTGGGACTTGGTTTTGTTACAGTGACACCTTACTTAATAGAAATAATTTTTACATGAAATAAGCAGCATGTGCCGTCCTCATTACATTTATTTTAGATAAATGCTGGGAGACACCCAGAACCAGCAGGCTTTTCTGAAAAATTTCTGGCAGAGATACCATTTTTTGATGAGGTCCACAAGAAGAATTGCTGTAAAAATTGTTTTCAAAGGCCAATTTTATACCTACGCTAGCAAATAATGTGTCCCAGTAGTAGGAGCAGATATGCAAAACAAAATAGTTTGTATTGGGGATGGAATGATCTGTATATAATTTTCAAGGAGGAAGGGATCAATTTGAGTAAGCTGTAGTGTTGTCCAATGAACCATTCTGGATTTTAATTTGTTTGAAACATTCCTGGGTGGCATTTTGCAGGGTTTTATTTAATTGGAAATAAATCCAGATCCTGCTTCACAAGCCCATTTCATGATGTGAACACAAGTAATCATAGGCAATTGGGAAATTAGCTTCAAAAAGGATGTTCCAAATGGAAATGCTAATGTAAACATACAAAGGCAGCTCTGTAGTATACTTCTCTTGTCACTGCAATGTCATCAATTACTCAGACACAGACCAGCAATGAAAGGCAAAGAGGAGAAAGTCATCAACTCATGTTTCTCTAGTCTTCAGCTGAAACGGGTATCAAAGAAATCTATCAGACGAAAACTAAGTAGAGTGGGTAATAATATTACACCCAAGCAAAGTGTGTGAAACTTAGTAATGAGGCATGCATGTGTGAGACATGTATCTGATATAAATGTAAACCTGAACAAATACGAAATGCCTACAAGGCTGTATGTTCAGTCATATAGATTATAGCAAATCCACAATAAGGTCCTCATGTTCTTCTTTGCTAGTATTTGTCTACACATCCACATACTGTTCTGCAGAATTGTCTTACAGAATGTTTAGGAAGACAGTCTAATATTGTCTGAGTTAAAATATTAATAAACTTCAGAGTCAGAAGTCATTTTTGTTCCCTTGGATTAAATAAGTGGCCTAGAATTCTAAAGC
Organism: Corythornis vintsioides; assembly: GCA_025447755.1. NCBI lineage: Eukaryota > Metazoa > Chordata > Aves > Coraciiformes > Alcedinidae > Corythornis > Corythornis vintsioides. Next base: position 27,080 of record JAOEGS010016586.1, on the reverse strand, counting down.
ACACTTCTATTAAGTAAATTTGCTGGTTTCCATCATCCTATTAAAGTTTTTTCTATATAGTGTCTTTAAATTGTGGAGGCAAGAGGTATGACAGGTAAGTTCATAAACTAGGCAGACTTCATGGTAATTCATAGATTCATTCATAGATATTAGATGTTGGAAGGGACCTAGAAGATCATCTAGTCCAACCCCCCTGCCACAGCAGGATCACCTAGACCAAGTCACCCAGGAACAGATCCAGTATAAACCTTACTGAAAAATTTTCATCAATTATATTTATGTGCTCTTCTTCATCATGCTTCTCCATAAAACAACTTGAATCAGCAGTCATCCAGCATGTGTTTAGAGAAATGATTACCTTCATTGCATTCCACAAATGAAAGAGGACTTGGTATAAAGAGAGCTAAAGGCTACAAGGCTGATAGGAATAACACACTAAATGATGTGCTGAGCTGATTAAGTAAATCCTTCTTCAAATAGAACTGGTTGTACGAAAAAAGTGACAGATGCATATTTTCTGCTGGGACTTATAGAACCATCTGGCCTTGTAATATCCAGATGGAAGTTTCACATTAAGTTCTTACACTGAGATTCTAAGGTAGTTGAAAGATCTGTGTTTTAGTTTTCTCGAGCATCTACAGGATAGATGAAGTGCTCTCAGCACTTACAGCTTTTTGCTGACTAATGAAAATTGATTTTTTACATAGCATGAGATCTGTTACATTGCCAAATATTCCCCTAATAAATTCATTCTATTAAAAGCTGCTACATGATTAATAAAAACAGTATCTTCAAAGATATTTGAAAAAAGTTAGTTCCACAGCTTATAGCAAACTCTAATGAAACAAGATATAAAATGGTTTTAATTCTTGTATTTGAGTTTAGCTGCTACATTTAACTGCCTCTCAGTGTTGCAATGTCCTGTTCTACTCTCCCTCTATGCTTTGGTTGGTGCATCAGTAAAGCATAAACCCCAACAATATTTTTAATCCATATTTAACTAAGTCTGACAACACAGACAGTGACAACAAAGAGTGTTGCAAAAGCTTAAATTATTTTAAATGATCATTTTACCCAATTTGTCTCTCAATCTGTGAAATTCCTTAACCACAGTCATTATGGAATCATTAAAGTTATTAGACAGTATATTAATTCTGAATTATAAACCATAAGTACTGTAAAATTAGTGTTCCTTAGACAAAACTAGAGTATCATAAATTTGGCTGCCAGTCTGCATGCTTGAAATGCTAAAACTGAATTACAAAGATATTAGTACTGGTCTCACTAGTGTTAACATCAGTTCTATCTTGCACCATAAGTACACGCCACAAGTTGGTGCTATGTTATGTTAGAAACTCAGAACTTGACTGCTACTTTTCAAAGGTATTTTCTAATTTTCTTTAATTTAAAAGATTGTAAGGGGCACAAGTCCATGGATAATAATAATTTGTAAATATAAAACCACAGCACTGGTTAAAAATATATTTTTCATGTCTTATGAATTTCAGAAATCATCCTGATATCCTCATAATAATATTACAAATGAAAGTTAATATTCTACATAGGCAGTTACTGAGATTACACAGGAAAAAATATTAGTCATCAAAAATATCTATTTCATGTCCAATACTGGGTTCCTCTTTAAACAGTTAATGTACTAATTAGGTAAACATAAGTTTTTTAAAACACAGTCTTAGGAAAATTTTTACTTCATAACATTAAATACACTGCCTGACCAAGAGTAATCAGTTGTCACTACAACAGTATTCCCCTTCTTTAAAATGGGGGCATGGGAGAGGCAAAACATTATAAAAAAAAAAAACAAGCCCACACAAAAAAACCCAACCCAAAAACAAACCAACAAAATATGTCCAAACCCCAACTTTCATGCACTCTTTAAAAGCATTCTATATTGTTATATAGTTCCCTGCTATTTACACCTGGGCCCTTCAGATTTTTAAGCTGAATTGGAAAAATATATTACGAATAAACATTTTTTTAACAAACAAGTATATTAAGGTACAATTACAGTAGCCAACATTCAGCAACTATGATTCACTTCTTACAGCCCTGAAAATATTTCAGCTTGACCTTGTCCTCCTGAAGATGCTATTCTGTATGCTCCCTTAAATCCTTCAGCTCCATGAAAAGCTCTCAAAGCTTTGGTTTTATTGTCATTACGAAAGTATTATTTTGTAGTCATTGTAACCTTCTAAGCATGAAATAGTCCATGCTAAAGCCCCACAGTCCTGTTGAGAGTGTAATACTTTTATAAGCAATGTTATTTGCTGTTTCAAGGTCTTCCACGGCTACAAACAGAAACCAAAATCAACATTAGACAACCTGGCTCCTGAACAAAGAAACATACATTGTTTAGAAGAGTGGAAAAAATTAGGATGTCATACTTTGAAGTTAAATATTTTAGTTTATAAATGATCGGACATCAAAGAAACTAGTCATGCATATTTAATGGTTGGCTTCTCATAAGATTAAGATCTACTCAGAAAAAGTTGTAAGAACTAATGAAAGTAAGAAGTGAAAGAAAAATGAAGGTCAGAGTGGAGAAAGTCTCCAATATACAGGAAAATTCAATTTTGTCTACTCATTTTAGTGCTCTTCTCTTTCTGCTTGAAAACCTAAGAAATTTGCAAACAGTTTTGGTTTTTTTCCCTGTCAACACATTTGATTCATAAAAGCAAATGGAAAGATGTTTAGAAAAGTTAAATTGCATCTAAAGTATCCCAAATAAGAAATGCTAAATGTTGCAGTTTTGTGGAGGGAAGAGATGTGTGATGTGGTCTCTCAGGCTGAGCTATTTCTGTGATGACAGGGCAGTATTTAAGAGTTTCAGCTTTGACAGAAGCCTTTTCCTCCCTTTAGCAGAGGGTTTTAACTTCTGAAACTGAAATTGGTTTTGGGTCTTCCAAGATGTCTAGAGACTTGATGATAGGTTTGCCTGTTTGTTTTGACAGGAACTGTAAGTTCCTCTCAGCTTGTGAACCTATAAAAGTGTCAGCTTTCCACAAACATTTATATCAGTCCCTACAATACAAAGGTGAATGAGCAGCTTAACAGACTGATCCATCTCACCTAAAAGTTCATGAAAAGGCTGCAGGCAACTTTACTTTTCTGGATGTGAATCAAGCTTCAGTAAATTTGCTAATCCACGGCAATATCCCTTCTACAAATATCTCAGCAAAGCACTTCTCACAAATGTACCCCTAGGAACAACTTACATGACAGCCTTGTTAATCAACCATTTCACAATTACACAGAACTTCATAAAATTATATTCTGCTTTTTCTTCTCTTTGATAAGTTTTCTGAGCTAAAGAAATACTCTTCATTTTTGTAGTGATCTGAGTCCTAAACCTGATTATATCTCTCTCTCCTGCTACAGCCATCTATTTTCAGCTGCTTTTATTCTAAGATAGAGGTCTTCCATTTTTAGTACAGTAAATCTCAACTATAAATTTGGATTGCATTTCAATGATTAGTTTTATTATATAGTCAAAACACTATTATCACTAAAACCAGACTTCAAAGCTAATACTAAAATTGATATTAAGGAGGGATGGAGAAAGAAACTGGACACTGAAGAGGTAACTGGAGAATCAAATAGGAGGCTGATACATAAAATAATGTATATTAATGTGCAACTGGCTAAAAAGGTATGTTATTGTCTTAATAAATAAAAACTACTATAAATAAATAAACTACTCCATTTTTAAAATGTTGTAAGGCTGAAGATGTTTATGTGTGCACTTTGAAGGAGATAACGAAAAGAGATCAGAAAATTAAACAGAAAACCTAGAAGGTCAGAGAAAGGAATAAAAGGGATTATTCAGAGCAGGAAAAAGTATGTCAGCAGAACACTTGCAGAAAGAAAGCAAACAAAATGTGTAAATGTCAGACAGAGAAGACTAGAAAGAGTTTAAGTTGAGGAAAAAGTAAGAAGGCAAGCTTGTTTCCTCCACAGTCTTATGCAAATATTTTCTTTTTAGAATCACAGAATTATATAATGTCTGGGTTGGAAGGGACCTCTAAAGCTCATCTGGTCCAACCCCCTTTGCTGAGAGCAGGGACATCTGCAACTAGAGCAGGTTGCTCAGAGCCTCCTCAAGCCCCACCTGGAATGTCTCCAGGGATGGGGCCTCAACCACCTCCCTGGGCACCCTGTTCCAGTGTCCAGCAATCTGTTGGGAAAGAACTTCTTCCTTAGTTCTCATCTAAATCCACTCCTTTCTCATTTCAAACCATTGCCCCTTGTCCTTTCACTTCAGGCCTTTGTAAACAGCCCCTCTCCAGGCTTTGGATCAGCTCCCTTCAGGCACTGGAAGGCAGCTAAGGAATAAGGCTTTTCCTCCCTTCTTTACTTAGGTTTTGGACCACTGGCAAATGGCAGCAAGTGCTTCCAGGATTGAAGATTCTTCCTTTGTGGAGATTGTATCAGGTAGTTTTGTCTCTTAGGTCTTCTGAGTGTCTCTCAGAGCTTCTACACACATAAGAAGCATCAGATGGTTAATTTTTTTTCTTGCATAAACGGAGTTTATTATGAGAGCATCCTACCACCACAAACTGGCTCAAAGAAAGAGCACGTGTTTGGAATGTGTTGCTCAGGGGTCCCCATGAGGAGTGACTGTGGGACTGAGGATGCAGACCTGTCTGAGACTGGAATTACAACAGCCCTGTAACCACATATCTCTAAACACTGGTTTGTACAGCGAGTTCAACATAAATTGTGCAGCCAAGAAAGTTGAGAAGTGGCCAAGCAAACACTATAGCCACCCTTAGATCCTGATTACAGATTTGACCTCTCAAAAAGCTCAAGAAAGCCCTGAACCATCAAGCTCAGCACTGTCAGAGCTATAGTGCTGAGCACCTCATCTGAAGCTAGCTTGAGCTGAAGTATTACTTTTGAGTAAAATGTAAAAATGTTTTTAGATCTTAAAATTAGAAATTTGAATTAGAAATTCCTGCAATATATGCAGAACACATTTTTTTTTTTCATTATTTACAGAAGATTTAATTCAGTGGAGTAGAACTAATGCAGAAAAAAAAGCTATGCTTCTGAATACCTTCCATTGATTAGCATCCTGCTATTTTCATCCTCATTATCACCAGAAGTCTGTTAACAAAATGTCATTTAGAACTTTTTTTCAGACAATGTTTCCATACTTCCTTACACCTCTGGGGTTTCTTTTCTACAAACCTGTGCCAAACACTTGAAATTATATGTATTCGCTTGCTTGAGTTTCTGAATGTCTGAAGACTGCCCTTTGTTTAACGAACAAATTGAATTTTCAGTGTCTCCAAGATAACATGCAGCAACAATATGGTGCCACTTTAGCTTTTCATGCTAAAATTACAAGAGTATAATACTCAGAATTTTCTACTTTTTTTGACTGCAATTTTACATACACAGAAAAAAAAACACAAAAACAAACCAAAGGAAAAGAAAATAGGAATGCTCCTGATAATGTAAATCTTTCTTAAAATAATACTCTTTTAAATAAATTTCTAGCGTAAAGTGAAATATTATAGAATCATTTAGAATGGAAAAGACCTTTAAGATCATTGAGTCCAGTCATTAACATAATACTTCCAAGAACTGTGTCTGTTCTGCAAGAAGGAGATCTTATTGTTAAATAAGTTTTTTTGAGGATATTCTTTCTGTTTTTTTTGTTAATGTTATAAAGCCACAGGGTATAGATTTTCTGTAGATTAGCTTATTGTGAAACCACATCAAGAAGCAATATGGGAAATGACTGGGAAATTTGTTAAGTACTAAAAAAATATGTTTCCTGGCTTTGTTTATTATTAGATACTGTAATTAAAAACAAACACCTCCTAAACAAAAAACTTCATACTAGTAAAAGGCAGACCCAGGTTTTGACAATCATAATAAAAGTATCATTTTTGCAGTTAAAGAAGGAGACAGGAAGTAGACAATTTCTATGAGCAAATATTAAAAAATAAAATATATATTGTTGTGGAAAGAAATTTCTTCTTATGGAGTTAATTGCACTGTTAAACCTGGTGGATGACATAAAGACTGGATGATTCAACACAGTCACTGCTTGTCTATCTTGTGCTACTGCAAAAACAATTTCACAGTTCAAACAATTTCTTCCTTTAAAAAGTGTAAGTTTTGTTTGACAGAAACAGCCTTTCTACAATCTCAAAGAGCAGTAAGTCCAAGAAGAAAAAGATAACTTTAAAATCTCCTACTGAAAGACAGAGAATGAACCTTTGGTACTAAAATCCCAGAAGAATTCTCATGGGGATGATAAAGTAAGAGTCTTTTTAACTTAATGCAATTAATTAAGATTTGGTTGTTCATACACAGTTGTCAGCACTGTTGCTGTTTAATTATTTTCCTGACATGAATTCCCCCATCTTTCTGAAGAACATATAGCTGAGCTGTGTTACACACAGCACTAGAACCTCAGTACAATATAATAAACAGCAATTTTGATGCCAGCTAAGGGAATCAGTTGTTTCTGAACAAAAACCCCACAAAAAAAAAATTAAAAAAAACCAACTACAGAACACTTTTTCTGAGAAAGCTGTGTGTTTGTTCTGAAGCAGACAAGCTGATAAGCTTTTGATCATAACAAGCCTCTGCATTGCTGAGACTGAGAAAACTGTGTTCAAGGGAAAGAGAAAACGACTTCTGAAAATGAGACATCTGGGTGCACAGAGATGAAGCAGTTAATAAATACTTTTACAATCCTTAGGAGAGAGTCAAGACCCTAAGACAAACCAAACAATAAACACACCAAATCTGTCAAAACACATGTTCTGCCTCTCAGTTTCTTTTTGTTAGCTATCAATATCCAAGGGTTATAGATGTGCACTATGAAAAATGAAATCAGAAATTTTTTTTTTTATGTGATATATGTAAAGTATTGAGCTTATTTTGGAGCATTATGAAAAATGCAAGTATAAAGAGAACAAAAGTATCTATAAAACTTCAGTTTTTGTGACTTTTTTTTTTTTGTGTGTGATCATGTGACTGTGATATCCCCATCTCTCTGACAACCAAAAAAATACCAAAAGATATCTTTATGAGTCACACTGAAAATCCATCCCACCTCATGCTTTCTTTCCAAAGAATAATAGATCTTGTTTGGAACAAAGGAACTGTAAAGGGTTACTACCCCAGAATACCACATTCCTATAATTTTCAGAGCAGGGACATCTTGACAGAAATTTATATTCCATTGCTTTCTCTACCATGAAGAGATCCAACTGCACTGTTACCTGGAAATTTCTGAGCATGCTGCTGCAAGAAGTTCTACAACTTAGTCTGTTTAGGTATCACATAGCAATCATTCCAACTTCAGTTGATTTTCAGAAAGCATTCAGCTCTCTGAAATTCTTCACAGTTATATTAATTTCCCCAAATAACATGTCTTCAACAAACTTAGTCACCTTATTATTCACTCTTTAACAGGTATGTAAATGATCTGTAAAACAGTACAAATGCCACTCACTTTGCTGGTGACTTTTGTACGTAAATGAAGAAAAATTATTCTTCTTCTCTGCTCTTTCTGTATCATACATGCATCATACAAACATATATTTTATGTTTCCCTCCCACATATCTATATACTGTGAGCATTCACTATTAAGCTGCATGAATCTTAGCTCTGGAGACGTCCAAGATCAAACCATATGAAGCAAGGGCATGATGGTATGTGAAGCTAAATCATCAGCACCATATTCCAATTTGCCTGTAATTTCTTTAGCCATTAACTTATTCTTTAAGATGTAATTTGTAGAACTGAATGAACAGAGAGGTCAGCACACATGCTGAGATTATTAAAGTACATTCAGAACGGTGTCCATTACCATTGTCTCATGTTTTGAATCTTATTACAGCAATGATCTTCAAAGGGTATGAAAAAGAATCTATGTGCTAGTATATAAAGTGTAAAAATACAATTAAGGAAAACTTGCCCTGAGGTCTGTCCTGTAAAATACAAAATTAAATCACCTGAGGAGAGAAAGAAGATACAGTATATACTGTTGTGTATACAGTATGCTGTCTTTTTTTATTGACTCAGACCCATAGGGTAACTGTAGCAAAGATGCCAGCAGTAATTAACTCCAGTGATACTCTCATTATGCAATACCCATTTGTCTCTATGGTACCCGTCTCTTTCATCACTTGGTGACATTTAAGAATTAAATGGTGTTTGTTTGCTTATTAAGAAACTTTAAAATACCTTTCATCTTGCCTTTGATGGTTATTTTTTATTTCCAAATATTTCACTAGCATTCATCCTCTAAAAACTGCAGATCAGGGTTACTCAACAAATGTATGCATTGAGATCTCTAGAATCTTCCATAGAAACGCACAAGCATTTCAGCCATACTAGAAACACAATTGACTATGGCCACAGGGGTTCTAAGTGACCGAGCTAGAAATTAGACATTTAGTTTAAAAGATGTTTCCTTGCAAAACAGAAGATGCTCGACTATCTGGTACAATAATATAAGGACCTGCAGACAACTACAGTAGTTGGAAACATATTTTAGAAAAGGTTACAAGTTTGGAAGTAGTTCTAATTATCTAATTTTTATGTGCTTGAGGATTTTGGGTACCATCCTGGTTCTAGGTAAAGTCCCTCTTCCCTCTTCTCCCCTCCTCTCCAATATAGTTTTCTACATCTTAAATCCAGGTTATTTAAAAATTCACAATAAATTTAGAGAGTAATAATTTAAAGGGATAAAAAGGTCCTCTGTTACCTTTGGGTTGCACATTCAGCTATGAGATCACCCTTACCTTCCCCAGGATCTTGGTAGGTCAGTTCATACTGGTTGGGATTCCAATGGGCCCTGTGAACAATGTATAAGGTTTCAACACTGAACAACATCTATCGTGTGGAATTCAGCTTCTTACAACATATGGAAGGACAGAAATAAACATGGTAAACTATACTCATAGATCATCCTGTATTTAATCATTTGGGAGGCTTGATATTAAAGGCCTCTTTCTAAAACTGTTTGATCAATTTTAAATTTTGCTTTCACCACTTCTATAAAATGTTACTTTGACAAAACCCAGATCACATTAGCCACATTATTAAGGAAAAATTTAGAATAGACCTTATGAAGTATAATTATTCTTGGTAATGTCAGGTTCAAAATTGCTTGAGTTCATAATTAGGTTTTACTGACTAAAAAGATCCAATCCAATAAAGAAGAAATTGATAGACTATTCAGTCCAGTGAATTGTTAAATCAGCTTCTCATCCCTTGAAAAAATTAAACAGCTTAATTTTAGAGACCACATTGTTTAGCAAGTGATGGTTTTTTAAGCACCATATGCTCTGTGCTTCAATATTCAAGATACAAGTTGTCATGTGATATTGCTGCTGGGTGACATCTTGGGGAGATCAGCACCTCCCATGAAGGAGAACAAGTAAGATGTTCCTACATTATGTGATCCTACCTCTAGGTGCAGGATCACATAATCAAAATATTTGCTTTAATTTAGGGTTTTCCATCCACTTAATGCATTGCAGACAAAGAAGGAAACAATACTGACTCAGGGGAAGAAAGAAGTGCACAGGATGGTGACAGTTTGCACAGTCAGCCAAGTTGAGTTCGTGTGGAGCATTCCAATTTCTTGAGTTCTAGTGGTCTCCTTATTAAAATAAACTGTGCTTCAGTCAACCTGAAAATATGGAGGCAATTCTAATTATTAATGGAAGCAATAGAATCTGCATTATATCTAATCAGACTGTATCATATATTCAGTTCTTCAGAACTGCATGGAGATTACAAGTAATCCTACCAGCAAAAATGGAGTAAAGTTAGGTAACTTCAAAAAATATACATAATTGTTTACTAAACAAATAATTCTGGCTATATACTGATTCTGTGATTAGCTCTACTACACAGACTTTAAAAATCACAAGATTCAAAAACTGATGTTTAACATATTAAGTTGCTTGTTAATTAGATGTTTTGTTGGAAGACAAAATCCCCCACCCCAGGAGTTATTTTCTAATTTAAATTAAAATTGTCAAGAGATTTACCATAGCATGTAATTTCTATTTAGCCAGGCCAAATTCTGAGGTACTGAATCCCAGTAATTTTCAGAGCTTTCAATGGTAGATTGTGGCCCACTGTTCAATTTACTACATAACTACAAAGAGCTTAGATATTCTTGTGTTCAACAATAGGAAACAGTGCCAAAACATTATAAAATAGGATTGTATTGGCTTTGTAAATACTTCCTTAGAAGTATTCACTCTAAAAACAATAATATATAATAGTGTTGTAATAAAAATTAAGTTTTATTCTTAAGCATTAATGCTGGTTGTTAATATTTGCATAATAAAAAAAAAATAGCATTAACCTTAATAACATGGTAAACTATAAATGATATAGTATCTCAGCTAAAAATAATGCACAGTTCAGTTGAAATTAAGACTGGAAGCTAAAAAGAATGAGAAAATGATGGTCACAGAGTAAGGGAGTTGTGGATTACAGCTGAAAGGTTCATTATACTTTTTTTTTAAAAAATACATGAATATAACATTATTCTGCTGTATAAGAACAAGCTGCCTCTTTTCTTCTTTGATGCTTTGTAATAAAATGTAAGACAATTTAAATGAGTGAGCAAAGTTCTTCTACAAAGTAAGTCAACAAAAAAATGACAGGCACTGCTTGGACTGTATATGTAGAAACGGGGTAATTTTTGGTCAGTGCAAAATGTTTTCATTGTTTCTGAAGATAAAATGATAAATCAAGCTATAAAATTTATTTAGTTATCTTAACTACAGTAATCCTAAGTAGTAATGCATTAATAGTGTCACATAATGAAAGTGACAGAGGTATTCTTTTGATTTTACTTATACAAATAATACGTTATCTTATATTTCTTATTGCATATATTTTATGTACTCTAGGAGCATGACCTGCCATAAATTTGATTGTATCATTTTGGTCCTTGGACTGCACTACAAAATGTGGCAAAGCATAACAGGAGAATAAAATGACAAATTAAATTTCATATAAATGAAAACTTTGTCTGCTCTTGGTTCTTCTGCTTTATTTTCAAGTGATCTTATTACTATTTATTATAATTATAGCTGCTACAATTAACAAGTGCACATACGCATATTAATAATGAAGTACATACCTTAAATAAAACAAAAGAAGCTTTTATGACATTGTTAAGGCCTTGGCAATAACCTGGAGGAGTATGAGCAGAATAATGCTGCTTTACTCAGACATGGGACCTCTGGCTTCTTGTCAGGATACAGGAACATAATCTTTTTATTTCCTTTTATGTATGATGACAAGGGGAAAGAGTATGGAGGACTTGCACACACTGGAGGACATCCAGGTGCCAAAAGGTGAAAGCTAGTCATTCAAATGTCATTCAAATAAAGGTTCTAAGAAAGACACTTGATTCATCTAAGGACCACTGGTTAATCCAGATTTTCTAAAAGTCCCAGAAAAAAAATCAATGGGGAAGCAGAAGAATAAAGGCAGCCTGGCTGGTTACAATTGGAATTAACAGTTTGCAGTCTGGGACATTTGAAGAGCTTATGATGAACTTCAGAGTCATGTCTCAGTGTCAGTGAAATTCTCTGACACAAATAATTTTAGCCTGAATTTCCTGGTATTTGATTTTGGGAGGAGCACAGAAATCTTGCACAGGATTTTTAATCCAGGGCATCAACATACCTACTCAACTTAATTTCTTGTTGGCACTTCCTCTGCCAATATACAGTGGACACCATTTAGTAACCACATTTAACTACCTTAGGAATCTGTTGCAAAGTCCTAACAAAGTTAATGACTACAAGACTGGATTAATATATTTTAATGTCAACTGTTTCTTATGTCTGTGGAAAAAAAAGGGACCACTCACTAAAGAAACATTCCAAAAGCCTGTGAAGACTTAACTGCCTGGAGACTAATTTAAACTATTTATAATTTTTCCCCTCTAAGAGCTATCCTGTAAAATGAATTACTGTTAATTATGGTATCACAAACAGAAGACACTAATTTTGTGCCAGAGCAGTTCAGTAATGGCAATATATCAAGTGTAATGAGACTTTTCTTTAAGGACTTAAGCAGCTATCCTTTCAGTGGATGACATGGCAGCAAATATTCTACAGAATTAATTTGAAATACATAATAAAATATGTGCAAAATTTGATTCTGATTATTGAAATGGAAAAACAGAGAATAAAATACAAATAGATTTATCATTGACATCTGTTTCCTGTTACTAGCTAGCTAGTAATCTTGGGAAGCCATGCTTTAACTAGGAAAATACTGGAAATTGAAATGACCTTTAAATTAGAGACAGTTTGGCATTTATATCCTGGTTAACAACTTGCCTTTTTCTTACCTTTGTCAGCATAAAATCTCACAAGTACATCTCTGACTCTGAAAATGTTTATGACATCACTTAAAAAAAAAACCATTCACTGGCAGTTCTTGTTAATAATTAACATATTTTTTTATATTTATCCCATAAATAAAGATTTATAGTCTGATTAAAATCAGTCATGGCAATATCCTCCTTGCCATTTGTAAAGAGGCAAAATGGGAATAAATTCTCATTTACAATATTATTTTAATTCACAAAAGCCCTGTATCTGCCTCAAACACAGATAAGTACATTTCAATGTGAAATCTTTTCTTTTCTTATTCATCACTTCTCAGACAATCTACAGGGTGATTTTTCAGGTTTTACTTCAGTTACTGAAGCAAAATGAAGAGGTACCATAGACACAGACATGAAGCATCTGCTAAAATGCCAAAAAAAAGCTAAACATCCTAAAAAGTGCAATCTGCTTTAGAAGGCAAGAAAAGCTGCTTTTTGCACACCAGTTGGTTGATTAATGATACCGCTGAAGAAAATTTAAAAAACGATAAATAAGAAGTTGAAGGACAAACAGATGGTGACTTTTAACATGTTGTTTTAAAGATGAGAAACTACACTTCAGAAACTAATGATGCCAGTGATATGCATACTAGAGTTATCTTAAATCCAGACAAAGGAGGTCAAAATTTAGGTACAGTTATAGGTGCTGAAGAGGATGAATGACTGTACAAAGAATAAAAAAATAATTAAAATTATATATATATATTAAAACACACACTAGCAGTAGGAAGTCGTTTTGGAAACGGATTGCTCTGATGGATGAGGATTTATTCAAAGTCACTGCATAATTACCACTTTTTTGTGCCAGTGCTGATGCTCAAG
>JAOEGS010016586.1:0-11448 GCA_025447755.1 Corythornis vintsioides | reverse complement strand
ACCACTTTTTTGTGCCAGTGCTGATGCTCAAGATACTTCTCTACTTTTCAACCTTGGTTATCTTTTTGTTGCCTTTCTCATTTCCTTTCTGTTATTCACTGTTGTTTTGTTTTGCAATGAAATTAAAGATGAAAGTTTCGCTTCATTTGTTCAAAGAAATCAATCTCAAAACATGGCTGACCAACTCTATAGGTAGTACAATTAAAGTAGGTCTCACCAAATACAATGATTCTCATATTTCCTTGTCTGGAATTGAAATGCCACGTGTTACCCTTCCTTGCATGGTATTTGCTTTTCTCCTAGCATTGGCAATATCAGTTCACATTCTTTCACCAAGATGCACAAATCTATATTTGTTGTAACTGGTCATTCTCAAAACAAGAGTTTTATTTTCAATTCTCATTACTAGTCTCTAAAACTAGATCTCAGCTGGCTGGAGAAATGAGTCAACAATTCACTTTTTCACTGTCCAGCACAATCGGAATTTTGAAGAGCTCTCCTTTACCAAGCAGAAAAGGCCAGTTTGAACCCAGTTCCCATTTAGAGAGAGGTATCACCCAAGGGTGTGCTGGAGATCCTTTGGCAGGCTGCACGATAGAAAGAAAACAGGGTAGAAGTTTGGGAACTCTTTCTGTTTTGACAGAGACATGTACAAATGAATGGTTGAAATAGAGTGCAAGAGAACAGGTGAGATAAGTGGCAATCTGAGAAAAGGTCTTAAAACCATCATCTGTTTTACCTACTCACCTTAGATTACTTTAGATTACCTAAAATAATACAGTGATTGCCTGTAGTGTTTTCTCTCCCTTTGTCAAATCATAGCTGTATAACCTTCGTTTCAGTTGGTTTTGCTTAGCAACAAAAGCTATTGGGAAAATATATTTATTTAAAAGCAATGCCTCTCTAGTAATGACAAACTTTCATGTATTTTGAACATCATTATCAATGAAGCCTGGAAAGGTAAAACATTTATACATGTTGTTATAATGTAATAACTTCTAAGGATTAAATTATGCTTTCTGTTTCTTCATATGTTTTCCAATATTACCTGAGTTTAATCTATACATATATTGCTGCAGTGAATGAAGTGAAAAACAGCAAAGAATAACCCATGAGATTCATTATGCAGTAACAGATGCATCACAATAGCTTTAACTTAACTGAGTTACTGGGCTCCCAGCACCACCTTCATACTGTGCTTACCTTCTACAGCGACACTTGCTTTTGGTTGGAAAAAGGCCTGGTAATGCCCAAGATGACAGGTAGAAGAATGTCAGCAATGAACCTCAATGTACCTACTGACTTTCCATCTCCTATTCTCCAGCACTGAGGCTGAATAATATGAATTGGTTTAGAGGAGGAGAAAGAAACTAAAGAATAAAAGTGTTTTGCTTATTGTCTTTGTACAATCATATACTGTGTACCAGAGGACTGCTGCCCCAGTAGTATCAACTAGATGTAGAACTCCAAAGTTACCAGAATTCCCTATGAACAAAAGCCAAAGCCAGACAGGTGGCAGTATGGTACCCCTGTATGACACCAGGCATGCACAGCTGTGGCAAAAAATCCAGATGTCTAGCATTAAACTGTTTCTCCCTGTTGAAGTCATCATCTCTTGTACTGTTTTATGTTCATTACACTTGCTTTCAGATTATAAACAAGATTTGTTTACTTAAGATTTTTGTTTACATTTGTTTTGCTCAAGGCAAAATATTGTTGGCTGAGTGTGACAGCTGCTGAAAAAACAATCTCACAAGCATCCAAACAAAGCATTATTTTCCATGAAGCTGAATTAGTATATGCTTGTAGTACACAAAGGTTTCAATGAGCTTTTAACAACTGTCTTTTTGTACTTGCTCTGCCAGTTTGCAGAAGGAGAGCATGGGGCACCTAACTGTTAGAGAACAGGTTTTTGTTCGTTTTTCATAAGTGACATCCCTGTTAGGAACTATTACCTCACTGTGATACAGCAATGTAAATTCACAGGGAAGCCTAGGTTCTATTTTTTTCTCAGTAAATATGTATTTAAAAATAAAATAAACGTTGTGAAGTAACAGCCATACATCTGGCAAACACATCATTACTAAATCTGCACATTCAAAAACATACTTGGTAAGAATGTAAATCGCAAGAGTAAGTACAAGACTTACCTCCCACATTTTGCATCACAGACATATTCATCTCTTCCTTGAATGTAAAAGATGAGTATTTAATCATAACAAGCCATTTTCACTAGTTTAACAACCTTGTTTATGATATCCATATATTTTGGAAGACATTCTTAAATGGGAAATGTCAGCTAATCAAATTGGTTTTGGTATTTGGGGGGAAATCAGTAATAAATATTCTTGAAAAGAATATTGGATGTACAGCCTGAAGGGAGAAATTATCTTTTTTTCAGGATGAGTAGTTTGGTCTTTTCCAAAGAGACTGAAAAGTTTGTTATTTTTATAATTTAGGTGTTACCAATCAACCCCTTCTGTTGATTTTTGGAATAGGTGTGCATTACAAGCCTTAAAGGGGATGGGATTTTGCTGTGCAGTGACACAAGTACAGGTTCAGTGTGTTTGTATTGGTGGTGTAAATATGAGCTGATGAGTTAAAACCATAGAAACTAGGAACTGACACTATATCAGCACTGTCATATTTGTACCACTCTAGCATGACCGTTGGAGTAAGCATCTCAAAAGCAAGGGAGCATCAAAAGCAAGTTCAGCATCACATATAAAGGCACAAGACATGTAGGGGAAACCCTCTCTCAAGTAACAGAGTGTGGGACTCTTTGTAATGGAAGCATCAGGCAAAAATAGCTTTGTTATCTCCCCTGTGTTCAGATCATCAGGAAGGATTTGAATCTAAAGGACAGGATACATTGTTCTGAGGATCTGCAGGGTAGCAGTGTACAGGAATTGTTTCTCCATTACACTTCTATCCTTGTCAGGCTATAGAAAACATTTATTGTCTCAAAAGAAATTTTACTACATTATAATGGTTTCTCATGGACTAGGAAGTCAGAAAACTGCACAGACCATTAGTCAGTGTGGTTTTGTATTATTAATGTAGCATATACGTTATATATACATACATATTATAAATTATACACTATAAAATTTATTATAACTATTATTAATTATTGAGAATCTACTTTTTTTAAGTATTTTTAGTATGGAGCCTGTCATATTTATACTTTTCTAGCTGTGGCACTTTTCCTATCTGGGCCTATGATAGTTTAAAATGGCAGAAAACTTACTGTTCCGTTTTGGGTCATGTTCCAACTGAAATAAAAGTGGGAATAGAGAGGGTTGCTTGAGAAAGAAGCTTTCAAAGCGGAACTTTTAATTAACATTTTAATGTCCTAATAAACTATCAAAAGACTATGTACTTTAAAAAATCCATTGATAAAAATTAAAAGTCTTGGCACCTTAATCTTCCATGAAAGCTAAGAAAAATAGGGTGACATTAAATTAAATATAACTGGTAATCACCTCTCACCTTAAGCTGAATTAATTGGAACATAATTGAATTTATGATTAAAGGCTTTAGAAACTTTCTCATTTTTTTCAATTAAAATTTTGAAGGTTCAAATAATTCCAGTAGATCTTAACTTTTAAATTAAATAGTATTTTTCTGTATTTTTTGCTATGGACTACTTTCATCTCCTATTAAAATTGTCACAATCACACTTTTCAGACAGACTCCCAATACCTTACCATTAGGAAATGTTTGCAAAGACCCTCAGTTGGGTGGGGCACACTTACTCTGAGTCCAGAAAATCTGGATAATTTGGAAGCTACAGGTTGAAGTTCTGCTTCCACTGCAGAAGACAATGTTCTTGATGAGACAACTCAAGGGAAGGAGGCTCCTCAGATCATGCCTCAAAGTCACCTCATATGATCATGGCAATAGTTCATCAGTCGTGTCTTTTCCAACAGTTCTTGCCAGACCTTGGAAAGGAGAAAGCTTGTAATAAGAAAGAATGAAACAAATTCTTCAGAAGTTAAGCAATGTCCTAATATCATACAGAGGGCAGCTGACATTTTCTGAAGACTTTTTTTCTTTTTTTTCTTATATAAATGCAATAAGGTTGCAATCACTTAAACCAGAGTGCTACTAACCACAGCTACATGTCTTCTGGTTGGCTTAGACAATGAAAGTGACTACTTTTTGTTAATAAAGGTAATGGAAACGTACACTGAGTTATAACTATATTGGGTTGCAAAAAAAATATGTATTTAGCTAAAAAGAATATATCCCCTTTGCCCATACTAAATCAAAATATCTTTTAATATCTTTGAGCATTTTCTCATTTTTTAATAGAAGATGACTAAATAAGCAAGGGCCTATCTCATGTTTTGTGCACAGGAATCAGTTCTGAGATACTACTATAATGGAGAAACTGAGGGGAAGACAAAATTAAGATACTTGCAGTCTGGGGAGCAGTCAGGCTCTTTTACTGTAAAAGACTAAAGACATATAAATGCATACCAGAGAAAAAATAAAATTGTTATTCATATAACCTTTCTCCAGACTAGTAGGGGCAGAATCACCTCCCTCAGCCTGCTGGCCGTGATGCTTTTGATGCAGTTCAGGACCTGGTTGATGTTCTGGGCTGTAGTAAGTGCATGCTGATGACTTGTGTCCAATTTTCCATCCAGCAATATCCCCAAGTCCTTCTCTGCAGGGCTTCTCTCAATCTCCATCCCTCACCCTGTATTTACAATAGGACTTGGCCTGACCTGGGCACAGGACCTTGTGCTTGGCCTTGTTGAATCTGGATACAAAGGAAAAAGCACAGTGATTCTTGCTGCTGCTGCTGCTTCCTCGAGGGCCTGCACAGGCAGCACCACACAAGAATAGGCTTAAGCTCACTTTGTGCTTCTCCCAGGTGAAAATATTTCTTCCATGCTAAAGGAAGACAGCTGAAATAACAGCCACAACTTTACTGCCCATTTGAGCAACTTAAATAATCATCTACTACTCTTTACTCTGGAGAGAGATGTAGGGATTTTTTTTTTTTTTCTGTTAACCACTGTCTACTTGCATTTTGGAGGCCTGAAGAGATCTTTACATTGGATTCTTACAAATTAACTTGCCAAAGCAGCAGGCAGAAATAGATCTTCCTGGATGATGGGCTAATTCTTACTTAGTGCTTTCTTGAGATTCCAGATTGCAAAGATATTACAGTAAACATCAAGTTCCACTGAATAAATGTTTAAAATGTCAATGTGCCCGGTGCCTAGATGAATGACAGCTCTCATCAGAGACTGCTTGCTCCTACAGCACATTGGCTTAAGGAGGGGAATTGCTCCTGTGATGATTTCTTTTCCTAAGAGCTATCATTTAGCTTTAAGAACACTTTTTTACTATATGGCAATTTCACTTATATTTTCTTACAAATGTGAGATAATTAAAAAAAAATTTTCCTAGAAGTTATGTTGTATTACATCTTGTGTTATTTTACAGTCATAAGTCTGGGCTTGAGATTGAAGGCTGAATTCTTCAGGTCTATCAACATCAAAAACTTTTTGACTGAATAGCCATGAACTTTAGAGTTATTTTTTTGATGTTATACATCAAAGTCTGATATGATGCATTCTGGATTGCCCAGCTGAAAGAAATGTTTCAAGATAATGTCAATCTGCTTTCCATCACTCTCAGATATGGAAGTCCTGAAAGTACAGCATTCTAGAAATTCAGATTTTAACAGTTATTCAGAGAAGTTTGAAGTATTATTACCCCCTCTAATAGACAGAAAACTAAAGCACTGTGAGTAAAGATGTACTTCACTTCTGCTTCACAAGTTTCCTTGGATTAGTTGCAGCATAACTGCCTGTTGTTCTACTCTTAGATTTTGTCAAAGTAACGCCACCTAATTTGTCATGAAACAAAAAGGGATTATGGGGCATTGCAGAATTTTGCATTTACAGTCATCACATAGGAGCTGATGGATGGTACCTTGCTATGATGCTATGGTTTATGATCAAATTGTGATAAATAAATCAATTCTCTATCTAATCCTTGACTTGACAAATGAATCCATAACAGAACCGGTGTACTGCTAAACCTCCTCAATCCCAACAGTGTCTACTTTATTTACCATTAGACTTTAAGGAACATTGCCACGTTTAAATAGGTTTTACAATTTCTTACTGAAGAAAATTGTAATCTTTGTAAATCCTTTCTTACTAGAAAAGAAGCACTGTTTTTAGGAATTTCTTTTATTTTTATTTTAAAATAGAAGGTTAATTCTAGGAAAATGTTATTAAGAACTCCCATCCTTTGGAATCTCATCTTTTTCTTTGCTACAAACCAGAACTCTTCCTTCTCTTACAGGGACTCAGTTTTGAATTTTGGAACACTAGAGTGAAATAAATCCATAAGGAAATATAAAATACCAGAAATGTAGTATTATCATTCTTTGAATATTTGAAATCTACAATGGACTTTAATTTTTTTTTTTTTTTCCCAAAACCTAATCACCTATATTTGTACAGTTTCCATTAGCAGTAACAGGAATTGTAGGTGCACATTCACAGGACAACAGAACCCTAAGGATATAGTAGCAATCCCAAATTCGATCAATCTTTAATGTCTTTCTGGCCAGGAGTGCAGCTCTACAACACTCTCCCCCCCCCAATGCTTTGATGGACCAGATGGACCTGTTTTCTCTAGTGTTCACCTCTGATCCTACTGCTTGGTAAAGATCAAGCTAAGGATGCACATTGCTTTATTACTGCAGTAAGCTTTAAGAGTCTTAAAATGTCAACAGTAATACAACTAAGTTTAAAATACAGATACATTTTCTGGTTTAGCTCAGTCACAAATTGCTTAAGAATTTACAGATATTTATACAAGTAATTGGATTTCCTTAAGTTTGCCAGAAGAAGTGCCAACACTTGGGTGCTTTGTTAAATTGGGAAAATCCACCTTGTGTTATTTCTTGATAATAGTGAGCTCAATCCTAACTTTATAGAAGTAGACTAAATTATAGAAATAGAAAATGTTAAATTCAGGAACTGCAGGAATTCTCAGAAGGTTTTTGAATATGACTCTTTTATATTTATGGAACCAAAGGAACAACTATGAGAAATCTCAGCTATGAATTATTTCCAGATCTGAAGAAAGTAAAATAAAAATCTTGAAAGTGCCATTTTTACATTCATAAATAATTTATCATCAATAGAAAAACATTTCTATCAGATAAATGTATCTTTTTTTTTTTTCCCTTGGAATAAATATTAACACATTAAACATTGACATAACTGGACAGGAAAGAAAAAAAATCAAGACACTTTAAGCACAAAATAATGCAAAGTGACATATGGCATTTGATTTTTACATCTACAAGAAGTCATCCTACTCTTTATTGGATGCTGCACCTTGGATGTAGTTAGTTGCTGGAGAGTAGCCCTGCAGAAAAGAGGATGCTGATCAACAGCAGCTCAGTGTGAGCCAGCAGTGAGCCCTGGCAGCCAAGTGGGCAAACCCAGTCCTGGGGTGCACCAAACACAGCATAACCATAGTCAAAAGAGGGGATTGTCCTGCTACATTCAGCATTGGTGCAGCCTCCCATGGAGTGCTGTGTGCAGTTCTGGGCCCCACCATTTAAGAAGGACATTAAGTTCCCCAAATGAGTCCAGGGAAGGAGGAAAACAAAGCTGATGAAAGGACAGGGAGGCATATCCTAGGAAGTGTCTGAGGAATCTGGGCTTGCCTGGTTTGGAGCAAAGGAGGCTGAGGGGTGACCTCATTGCTCTCTACAGCTCCCTGAGGAGGAAGTAGAGAGGGAGGTGCTGAGTTCTCCTCAAGATCCAGCAACAGGATGCGTGGGAATGGTTTACAGCTGTTCCAGGGGAGGTTCAGATTGGACATTTGGGAGCATTTCTTTATCAAAAAGGTAGTTAAACATTGGAACAGGCTCCTAGAGAGGTGGTCGATGCCTCAAGCCTGTCAGTGTTTAAGAAGTATTTGGACAATGCCCTTAACAATGTCATTTAACTTTGGGTCAGCCCAGAAGTGGTCAGGCAGTTGGACTAGATGATTATTGTAGGTCTCTTACAACTGAAATAGTCTTTTCTATTGTATTAATCACCAAGTTCATCTCAGTTTTGGCCTTAATTTCCCTCACTCAAAGTCCTGTAACTGTGCTAAGCATTCTTACTTTTTCTTCTAATTTAATTCAAATACATTTTAGCCTCAGTCTTCCCCTGCACCCACTTTTTCTCAGTTCTCTTTTTTTCTAATACTTTTCACATTTGACTTCTGTTTTAATAAATACTCTCCATTGTGTCCTTTTCTCCATTCAGAGGTGAGACACATGTCAAAAAAAGCTCAAGGGAAAAGCTGCTTGTCTTTATTTAAGTAACCCAATTAAAAGTAATCTTCACAGTTTCTAAAGCACTGAAGAGAATAAAAGTAGAATTCAATATATTGAACTTGCCTTTTCAACACTTGCAGCCTCTTTAGTGATTCCATAAGAGAAAAAGTTCCAGATGAATCTTGGATAATTTGTGGTTGTACAGAAATCTAGAAGATAAAGGATATCTTTCAGTCACCATGAAACAAAATGATCCTTCCATCAACTTTTTACTTGATTTGGTACAATACAGCACTCTATGTAGAACTGTAAGAACTAAATCAGGTTAAAAAATTGAAAACCCTTTAATATTAATGTAGAATTATATTTACAAAGTTTAAAATATGGTTAGCTTTTCCTAATATTTATTATCTGTCTTTCTGCAATATATTGATATATATTGATTACATTATTCAGACAACAAACCCAAGGTTCTAAGCCATTCCTGAGCAATGTATTACCTTCTCTTCATTTTTATCTGAGTCCATCTTTTGTTTTCAAGTAGCCAGTTTTGCTTCCCGTCTTTCATTCTAATGTAATTCAGAATGTCGAGGTGTTGTGGCCATCTCATTCAAACAGGGCTAAACATAGAATCAGGGAAGCTCAGGAGGTCTAGTTTGTTTTGTTTCTTTCAACCTCAGCTTCATTTTCTGTTCTGATGTCTTCTGATGGCAGGGATCTCCACCCACAGAATCTACTAGTGCAGACATTATCCAGTGGCTCTCTATTAATAGGCCTGCTAGGAATTAGCATAACCTTGTTATGTAAATTCATACCAAGACAGATACTGTGCAGATTAGGTATGAGGTACAAAACATCACTGAAGCATATTGATGCATCTTAAGGAGATTTTCAGCCACTCAATTCAGTAGAAAGAGATAAAAAGTCTCCTGTAACTGATTTAGTGCTTGAGATACGACCACTGCCAAAATTTCCTCAAGTGCCCAAACTGCTGTCACTGCACGCTCCCCAGAGCACCATTTTCTTAACATGGCTGATTATGTAAATATGGCCCATATCCAGCTTAAAACTGTTTAGGATCTGTAAAAGGGTATCATACCACCTTTATCAGATATGGCACACATTCCTCTGCATCACTTTCCAACAGCTTGGACAGCATGGTAGCATGTGACATGTTTGCTACCAGGAATCACAGCTTTTGGCACTAGATTAATTCTCATCGCTGCACAGTGAATTAAGTGATTTACCTGCTACTGGAAATCATACTTTGAAGTTGATTTCCTAAACCTTTGTACTGGTTTTGACTGGCATAGACTTAATTTCCTCCACAGTGGTTCGTGTGGTGTTATGTTTTAGATTTGTGATGAAAACAATGTTAAAAATACAGGGAAGTTATTGATGTGGCCAGCTAACTTTGAATATTAATTTTTCACTTTATAGCAGCTACTCTTGAATGGGAAGAAGGTGAAAAAGATTCCTGTTAATAATTCTTTCCCAGTGCTAGAATCTTTCCCAGTGCACAGAATCTCACTGTTCCTTATGTTCCTCTGCTCCCTATATCTCCTTATTTTTGGCACCAGCCTAGACACAGCTATATGAATTTCATTGTTTGGCTAATGCAATTTTTCAGTGTTATACAAAGTATTGTGGATTACAAAGATTACACAGCAAAAACAAAAGGAGATGCAACATGTGCCTACCCAGCATTTAAAAAACTCTCCAGTTTAAGAAAGTTTCTAAATGCTTCGTATTGTTTCTGTGTGATTTAGGTGCATGTATCAGCAAAAAGACCATAAATACAGTTCATCCTTGTCAAATACCATGGGAGGGGAAAGGTGAGGGAAAAGTCTTTGGCTGAAAATACTCAATATCCCAAACCCCAGAATGTACCATTTGTGTAAATGGAATCTCTCTCCTTCTCCCCTTTCCCTGCTGTTCACAGGGAAAAGTGTCTTTCTGAAAGCCCACTGCTACAAAAAAAAGGGAAGCTGATGCCTATCAGCCATTACTTTCTTCAACTCAGCAGAAAAAGTGGCTGATAAGCTTATTCTACTAATGAAGCTCATTTAAATCTGTGCTTACTTGCATAACAGCTTGACTAAAAAGACAGAAAGATACGCAAGAACTGGTCAGGCCTGGTGTTGGCCTATGAAATAATTCCTGGTTTTTCAAGGTTAAAGGACTGAAATCATTGGATCACTTGGAAAGCTGGAGATAATTTTCTTATAGTACCATGGGAGTTATAGCTTTGCAAACTTATAGTTCCCTATGCATCCATGAGATTCACGATGCTGGACTGCCCTGAGAGAAGACACCAGGAAGGATTTGAGAGTCTGTAATTTGAAACACGTTTCTGTAGCATGGTAGGCAGAAGATATTAATTGAACTTGTGGGTCAGCATGATAAAGAACAGGTTTTAAACAACATAGCTGGAGCTATCCAAGTTGTATATGAAAAATTTTACTAAATGTGTACATTTTTCAGCTTTTTTTCTTTAAAATATTCCTGTATTCCTACTCTTGCCTATCACACACAATTTAGTAAAACATTTCCCAGTGTGAAAATATCAGCTGTGTTATATAAACAAAAGGACATTACTGAACAGCTCATAGATACAGATACATTCACTCATAAATAAGCACAGATCAACTTAGTTACTAAGTTTATATCAACAGAGTGGGCAAAGAGAAAACAATAGCACTTCTCTGGCAGAGTCCTGCCCAATTTTAACTTCCGGTCTACTTTTAAAGTAGCACAAACACACGTGTGGATATTCTTCAAAGCATTCATGTTACAGTATTTTAAAATACCCCACTCACTCCTAGGACTTCCTTCCTTCAGCTGCACACATAGCCTCATCTTGCCAGCTTCCTTCTTAGTAAATTAAAATTACAGATATGAAAAGAAACTGCCTCTACTTGCCTGAATTCAAGAGAAGGGGATTCCAGTCTTTGTGTGGAAGTTTAGGAAAGGAGAACCTGAAGCTTTCAGACCTCCTTAGTCTCATTACTGCTCTGACAGCAACTGGTAGACCAACAAGAAAAAAAAAAAAAAAAAAAAAAAAAAAAAAAAAAAAAGAAAGCAATTAGAATGTCATAGACAAAACATAAAAAATAAAATTTTTTCATGAG
>JAOEGS010016585.1:0-18277 GCA_025447755.1 Corythornis vintsioides | reverse complement strand
AATAAGACCTTCTTTTAGCTGAGAAGAGACAATATGAACCGCATATTTTTGGAACATGATTGAATGCAAAGGAATATTTTCAGCTAAATAAAATGTATTTAATTTTATAAATCAATACAAGATTAAATAAATTTGATGAAATAACTAGGGAACTATATATTTTTTATCTCTTTTTAGAGTAGGATGGGGTTTTACATGTAGTTTTTAAAATTTTGATATGACTCTCCTATCTGTCATGAAGTGTCCCTTCTGTTGCTCGGTGATGTTAACATGCACAAAAGAACTTATCATATTTGGAAATATTTGCAGAATTTATGATAATGGAAAGTACGACGGAGGAATCTATACCATTAGGTAATTTTTTCCTCTCCCACATATATTATAAAATTTGTAGGTTTAGCTTTGCTTGCTCTTTATTATGTTATTACTTTGCCTGTAGGTTTTAACTTTCTAAAAAGGCATTTGTATATGGCATTATTAATCGTAATATATGAGTAAAAATGTTTAGCTTACATAGCTAGGCAAAATTACTATCTCATATTACACATTGGTATCTGTTATTACTTTTTAACAGGTGGAGTGCGCAGTAATTTTCAGCCCTGATCTCATATTTGCAGCCTGCATTCCCACACTATTAGGCTGAAATAATGACTTGCCAATTTGTCGAACATTTGCCATGGTGGTAGTCATAGCTCTGAACCTACACATTGCTCCATATTGTAGTTGCAGACTACTGTGTAGACTTTGGGAAAAGTAAATTGCATGATCACAGAATCACTGGATGTCAGGGGTTGGAAGGGACCATGAAGATCTTCGAGTTCAACCCCCCCTGCCAGAGCAGGACTCTATACTATAATCTAATCTAAAATAGGTCACACAGGAATTCATCCAGGTTGATCTTGAAAATCTCCAGAGATGGAGACTTGAACACCAATATCCCTTTGAGTAGGTGCTGGGATCACAGTTCTCCTCCCCTGAGTTGCCACGGTATCACACAGTTATCACAGAATCACAGAGTATTAGGGGTTGAAAGGGACCTTGGAGATCTTCAAGTTCAACCCCATTGCCAGGCAGGATCATATCATCTAAATATAATCTAACACAGGTCACAAAGGAACACATCCAGGTGAGTCTTGAAAATCTCCAGAGAAAGAGACTCCACAACCTCTCTGGAGAGCCCAATCCATTGCTCTTTGACCCTACAGTAAAGAAGTTCCTCCTCATGTTGAGATGGAAATTCCTCTGCTGCAGCTTCCATCCATTTCCCCTTGTCCCGTCATGAGGCACACACTTTTGAACAGGATGCCCCCTTTCTCATGACACTCAGTCCTCATATATTTATAAACATTTATTAAATGCCCTCTCACTCTTCTCCAGACTAAAGAGCCCAAGGTCTCTCAGCCTTTCCTCATATGACATGTTCCAGTCCCTTAACCATCCTTGTAGCCTTCTGTTGGACTCTCTCGAGCATATCCTTGTCACTCTGGAGCTGGGGGGCCCAGAACTGGATGCAGTATTCCATGTGAGGTCTCACCAGGGCAAAGTAGAGGGGTAGAAGAACCTCCCTTGATCTGCTGGTCACATTCCTTCTAATACACCACAGGATACCAACGGCTTTCCTGGCCACCAGGGCACACTGCTGTCCCATGGAGAGATTGCTGTCCAGCAGGACTCCCAGGTACTTCTCCACTGGGCTGCTCTCCAGCAGATCACAGAATCACAGAATAATCATGGTGGAAAGGACCTCCTAGATCACTGAGTCCAACCATACCTAAAAACCACCACCACCAACAACAAAACACACAAAAAACCCCCAAAGAACAAACAAAAAACCAGAGCACCACACCAAACTCAGTCTCCTACATTCCTGCTCTTAGAGCGTGTCCTGAAACACCTTGTGAATTCATTTCTTAAATACCTCCAAGGTTCATGATTCATCCTTAGGCAGGCTGTTCCAGTGCCTCACCACTCTCTTTGTAAATAATTTCTTCCTAATATCTAATCTAAACCTCCCCTGCTGCAACTTCAGGCAATTTGCCCTGGTTCTATTATTAGTAATTAAGGAGAAGAGGCCACCCCCACCTCTTTACAACCTCCATCCAGGTAGTTGCAGCAAACAATGATGTCTTCCCTTAGCCTCCTCTGCTCCAAACTAAACATGCCCAGCTCCCTCATCCTCTCCTCATACAACTTGTTCTCTAAGTCCCTCAGGAGCTTGGCAATTCCTCTGGACACGTTCCAGACCCTCAGTGTCTTTCCTGCAATGAAAGGCCCAGAACTGAACACAGAGCTCATATGGTGTAATTTATTATTCCTTCCCAGATTCAGGACTCTACACTTATCCTTGTTAAACCTCATTAAGTTCTTCTGTGCCCAGCTCTCCAGAATGCCCAAGTCTTGTTGAATGGCTGCACAGCCCTCAGGTGGATCAACCAATCCTCCCATCTTCATGTCATCAAGCAAACTTGCTGAGCAGACACTCTGTTCCATCAATGTTGAACAGGATTGGACTCAGCACTGATCCCAGCTGGACTGGGCACAATTGACCACCACTCTTTGGACTCTATTGTCCAACCAGTTCTTGATCCATCTTACTATCTGCTCTTCTATCCCAAACTTCCTATGTTTGTTCACGAGGATGTTATGGGAGACTGTGTCAAAAGCCTTGCTCAGATCAAGATAGTCTACATCCACTGATCTCCCTTCATCTATCCATTCAGTCACAACATCATAGAAGGCTATCACATTAGTCAAGCATGACTTCCCCCTGGTAAATCCATGCTGACTATTTATTTTCATCCATGTGCCTAGACATGACCTCCAGAATGAGCCTCTCCATTGTTTATCCAGGAATGGAGGTGAGTCTGACTGGTCTATAGCTTTCTGGAACCTCTTTTTTGCCCTTTTTGAAGACTGAAGTGACATTGGCTTTCCTCCAGTCCTCTGGCACCTCTCCTGTTTGCCACGATTTTGCAAAAATCCAAAAGATCCAGAACAACTTGAAAGACCTTCCAATTGGAAGGGGCAAGAATATGTATAATTACTTTTCTTGCAAAAATATTTAAAATGACATTCCGACATTCATTGGCCATGCTGTAAGAACCCAATTTCAATTTTTATAACTTTATTTTAATTTTTGCTAATATAAGATTGAATTTTGGAAAAAAAAAATCACTTTTAATCTAAAAAAAAAACAAACCCAACTCAACACTGCCCAAAACATTTCATTAATTTCAAATATTTTTTCATATTTGTAAGTGAAGTCTTTTCTATTTGACAGGTTGAAAACCAAAAATGTGTGTTAAATATTAAATTACAAATATACAAGATGCATAACCAGAATTCAACCTATAGAAATTAGGAAAAAAATAATTGATACTCATTTCTGTACCCAAGATGCCTAAGATACTCTGTAAATGACTAAAGAAGGAAAACAGGTTGGAGCACATGTAGCAGAGCTAACCATGTTTGGTTACTTATGACAAGCACACTTTGTTCCTTAATCCTCTCTCACCATTTGCAAGTGTCCATATTGAGAACCTTGGTCAGTCAAAAACAAGCACATAGTCTCACAGATGTATTCAAACTCATCATTCAGCCAAATATATTTGTTGATGTATACACACACACTGGTTACTGTTAGCCAATGTGTAATGGATAATTCTACATACATGTCTTTTTTTCATTGAAATCTCTAATTTGGATTTTTGACATAACTGGGATGAAAGAGACTACTAAATCCCAAAAATTTAGTTACAATTCAGGAAGCTGTTCAACTGTTATTAGTCATGGACTGATAAATAGACAGAATAACCATTAATACAACTAAAAAACTATTTTTGTTAACTTAAATGCTAAAAATAATGCAATCCAAAAACTCTGTATATTAGCCAAGCTTGAAAACCTAGAAATAGACATGAATTTTGATCATCCTCTGGATTCCTGTTTTCAGTTGTCATAGGATCAGTTCATGAACTTCCAGTAATGTTTTCCTAAAGGGATAATTTATCCTTATTTCTTCCTATTATTATTTTGAATATTGTGAAGCAAATTGTTATTGAATTCACAACATAAATAGGATAAAAAAAGAAGTTCCATCATTTACAAATCATATAAGCACATGACCCATTTAAAATCAAGGAGAAAGATGGGTGCTTAGCTTATTAGAGAAGCAGACATAGGAAATGTAGGACTATATTTCAGTTTTTGAGAAAGAAAAATGTTGCTATTCAAAGCCGGTAATCAAGTCTCAATCGTTGTCATCAGGGGTTAAAGATCATCTAATCTTAAAACATTTACTGAATCTGCAGTTGATTGGAATCAGACATTTAATACATTGTACTAAATGCATTGGGCATTTGCAATGCATTATTTTCATTACATATTTTTGTTAGAATGAGAATACTGAGATGTCTTGACAGGCTTGATATTCTAGAGAATAGAATAGGGACACTGGTGTAAAACAGCAGGGATTTGTCTGCCTTTTATACTTTTACATGAATGTTTCTTAAACTCCTATCTGCTATTGCAAGCTGCCAGGAAAAATTCTATTTATCCAATGCTGAGAAAAGTCACAGTATATTGTCTTAAAATATCAACAATCTTTTGTGATTATATGCTTTTAAATATTCTTTTCTTTCTTTCTTTTTCACTTTTCAGGTCATGATGGCACTTTTGGTTATCATTATACATTTTGATATGGCTTTATACTGGCATTTAGCACAGCTCAAGAGTTGTGCACTTGTCAAAACAATAAAAAGCTGAAGCTTTTTTTTTTTTGAGAAATGTGTATGTATTGTTAGCATCAACAGGAAAGATAGTGTCAATGAAGTATAAAATAAAGGTATCTTACAGGTATCTGGCAGAAGTAATCTCAACTTAATAGAGTAATAAAAATGAAATGACAATATTTTACTTGAAATGACGAACTATGTGTCCTAATAGGTGATTGACAACAGCAGTAATAATTTTAATCACAAAAGACACTTAAACAGCATGATTCCATACAAATACATCAGAATCTTTACTGTCAGTTACTGGCTAAGCTTTTTTAGGTAGATTATTGTAGTGAGAGCAGATGGTCTCAGTTTATGCCTTTTGTTCTGCACAATTATTGATGTGGATGCTAATAAGACAATAAGTGGGCTATTTTTTGTCTATAATTGACACTAAATGGGTAATATTGAGGAAGCATTATGACTAGCTGACAGATTCAAATCCATGTAGTCCTTACTAAAAATCACAGAAGTTCAGAATGTTGTAGCCAAATTACCACCATAATTATCCACACACACACACACACAAAAAAAAAAAAAAAAAAAAAAAAAAAGAGAAAAAGAACAAAGAATCAGCAGGAATAAAAATCTTTCACTCTGTTGTTTGCAAAGTGCCACAGACAGTAAAATTTCCAATAGAGAGAGATGGTATTCAAGCACTCATCCATTCTCATGTATCTATAGTCATATCAGCACCCTGACAGAGGATGGGATCTACCCACATTGCTGCTGAGGATCTTCTCTGTACAAATACCTGCCAACATGCACAAACTCTCTGTAAGCAACAGTTTCCAGCCAGGAAGATAAAGTCTTTGTCCTATTAAGACTTCACCTTCTTTGAATGTAGCAAACAGCAAAATTAAATCAGTTCAGCCCTGCTGATAACCAGCAACATTATTTACTCTCTTGTTTCAGACTTGTTAATGGTAAGCAAATGCAAATAAGGAAGGCCGAAGGTCTTCTATATTTGTAGTTTGTTGTTTGGGTTTTTTTTATAACACAGTGAATATTTGAAATGTGGGGGTTTTAAAAAATATCAGTATTTAATCTGTACAGTATAATTATAAATGATAATACATTTATTACAGCCATAACAAATCTATGTTTGGAAGGCTTTAGCCTTAAGTTAAATTAACATGTGTCAGAACTGTCTTGGGGAGAGCTGATCCTGCCTGAGGCATGAGAGATGGACAAGATAATGCCTTGAAGTTCCTTCCAAGATTATTTTCTGTGATTCTGTGAAAACACATTGTAATAGGTTTTGACCAAGGAAACAAAACAAAACAAAACAAAACAAAACATTGAATTTGACTTGGTATTTGAAATTTTTAGTACATAAATTAAATCTACCTTCTAGATCACATAAAAATCTGTGCTAGCTCAAAATTACTGAGCAATACTAAGCATACATATACATTTGTTAGATGCATCTTAAATTTCTCCTTATCTTTAGCTTTAGAATGACTATAAGATATTAGATGCTTGAACAAGATTGTAAGAACCTGTTTACTGAGTGTCTCAAACCTTGTGAGATGATAACATCTGGAAAGATTATTTAGACAAGGAAAGGTGTTGATTGCTTGTGATTGCTTTGTGTCCTTGCATATAAGCTTTAAGAAAGGGAAGAGCTGAGTCCTGTCTAGGCAGGACTGTCATTAAGTTTTTCCGCTGATTGGTTGGGGTTGTGGGGGGAGAGATTGATGTTATGTGACATTCTGTCCTGGCTCATGAGGGCTTATGCAAATCAACTCCACTTCCTGTGGAAGTTAGGAATGACACACAAACATCTCAAATGTATAAAAGAGACAGAAAAATAGTGATTGGTGTGAACCCACCACCGAAGAACTGAAGATTTGAACTGATCCAGTAAGATGTCACAGAATCCACAGGTGGTGGTGATACCCTTTTCTCTTTAGCTCTCACTCCCCCTCTCTTTCCCTCTTTTGTAATAAGTCATTCTTCTTTTTCCTCTCTAAAGTTGGTCGAGACATAAATCTACTGCCTACAAAACATGAGTCGTTATCCATACTGGTTCTTGATCAATTCATTGGGAAGAACTAATAAATTGGTTTGTTATTGTTCCTTGGAGTCGTAGTCATGACGGCGGCCCTGCAGTGCAGGAACAGCCACTTTCAGGGGATCTCAAAAGATTCACTTTACTCATTGTCTACTGAGTGGGACGAGGCATGGATCCACCATGATTTTAGCAGTCTGTGATGAATTAAAAAATGGTCTTTCTAGCAAAGTTTACATGAAATCCTGATCTTATAAAATGAAGAATAGCATTATTTCTTTCAGGAAAACTCATCAGGATTAAACATAATGAAAGAAAAAAAGGGGAAAAAAAACCAAAACAAGTGTCAAACATCTGCTAATATAAATAAGACATATCAGTAATAGAAGTTGTACACGTTTTTGAAATATACAGATAATCATTAGGATTATCTGTTTGTATGGTTTTTTTCTTCAGAAACATCCTCTTCACCTCAAGGTATTTTAAATTGAAAGAACCAATGGACTTCTCATTTCTGAGAAGAAAGTCAGTGCAGTTTTAGGATGCTGAAATATATTTGGACTTCACAACATTGTGCAAGTTCTAGACACTTCAATATCATGTTTTACCATGATGGCTTTGATGAATCAGAACTTGTCTCAGTATTCTGTATTTCTGTGTATGTGGGTTATTAAGTTTGTTTACTTTAGACAGAAGGTTGTGAAATATAATTTAAGAGTGTCTTTGGAAGTAGTTTCCATAAAAATGTGTGATACATTATTCATTTGCTATATAGGACATTCTAATTTCAAATTCCTTGATGCACTCATCTAAAAGCTAAGTAATCTGTCCTATAACACATTCTTACATTAGATCTTGTACAAAGATCACAAAAACACTTCACAGGCTTCTGATGCTTTCCAGCAGCTGGACATATTTAGCCTTCATATTATAAGACAGTTGAAACTTTTACTAATTCTGCTGTTCTTTTATGAAAATGCTCCTTAATGAAAATATACATTTACATTTAATATATCATATTAGAATCTTATAAATTTCTCTGTTATCCTGTGGGGATGTAAATAGGCAATGTTTGGTTGAGTTCAGTGGAGTTTTGTCAATATGCATCTGCTTGGGATCTCATTGCTTATTTTTGAAGCAATATATAATTTAGGAAGACCAAGAAGGGGTTTTGTAAATAAGTACTATGATATTTACCTTTTTCTCAGATGACAACTAAAATATACAGATAACATGAGAATGTTTATTTATTATGATGAGATATTAGGTACTGGATTCTGAAGATAATTCAAGTAAAATAGAAATGATGCTGTTTTGTTCTGCTACATTCAGTTTCTGAAAGGTAACTCAGGTGAAAATTTTCTATCAAAGGAATTGCAATTGTAATTGTAATTTGCATTGATTCTGCAGTGATTTATTTGTTATATCTTAGTCTATGATTCCACCAATTCACAATGTATGATGGCTATCAGTACGGGAATCAGGTGGGGACGATGCCTTGGTCAGTGTCACTGATTTAAACAGGAAGCTGTATGCTTGTACTTCTAATCAGGTATTTATATTCAATTAAAAATCCCACCCTTTTCATGTCTCATTTGTTATATTTACTTGATTAGACTTCTGGGTTTTACAGTTTAGTGGATGTAAATGTTAGGATTAATTATTACTATAAATATGATCAAGGCTATTTCTGAATTGAAACATACCTGTAGATTAGTGATATAGATCTGCCCTTGTATTTTATGTGCATATTTTGCCTAACTTCAATTCAACATGCACATCATCTAAGGGCAGAAAAACATAAGGCTTACAACTTTGCACTTTAAGTGAAAATTCACAAAATAAGTAATTTTGTAACATGTCCTGACAATTACAGTCTTATCTAAGTTTTGGAGACAACTTTTGTTTTCTTAAATAATTTCAAATCAAATTCAAATTTGTCTCCAATATTTGTTTCTAATATTTTTATTTTAACATGAAGACATCGCTATGTCTTCACTTCTTTGTGTAGTGTGTTATGTCACCTGGTATCCCAGAAGAGGTTAAATAATGTAGTTGATTCACTTAAAACCAAAGATAATAAAAAGGAAACTCCTGCTCTAACTTGGTTTGCCACAGAAGAAGAAATATATTTCACATTGTACATTATGAGATGAAGTATTTTAAGCACTTTTAAACAGGTTTTATGACATGCATGCATATACAGCTCACAGTAGTTAGAATTGTACAAATATTTACATATTTTTAAATATTTACAAGTTATCCAAAAAAGATTAACAACCATCCTCTGCACCCCACCTCCAAAGGGGAAAAAAAATATTTTGAAGAGAATACTTGAATAGATGGAATTTATGCGATTAGCTATACAGTGTTAACATAGCAGTGTTTGATTTTTTTTTTCCACAAAAGCTCTTGTGGTCATCAGTAATACTTTGAAGGGAAACTAACCACAAATCTACAACTGAGATTTTTACTTTTCTTGTCTGCCAGCTGTTCTTACTTGATTAGGTTCTTTCATTTTTTATAGCTTTGTAGTAGTGGATCTTATTGTATACTTCTAAGCAGTGTATATGGAGCTTCAACTAAATTTTTGCTGGGAAAAATGTTATACTTTAGAAAGGCTCTTGACACTTTGGTCTACTATCTCCTATAAAATCCTCACAAAGAACCTGATGAATATGGGCTGAATGAGTGGATAATGAAGTGGAGTGAAATCTATTTGAACAGATGAGCTCAGAGGGTTGATCAAAATCTAGTTGGAGGCCAGTAACTAGTGGTGTGCCCCAGGGGTTGATTCTGCAGCCAGGAACATTTAATATATTCATTCATGACCTTGGTGATGGTACAGAATTCACCCTCAGCAAGATGGTAGAAAATTAGATGTGACTGCTACACCAGAGTCTTGTACTACCATTCAGGAGGTTCATAAAAGGCTGGAAAAATGGACTGTCAGAAACCTTATGAAGTTCAACAAGGGGACATGAAAAGTCCTGCATTGCAGTAGGAATAACCTTAAGCTGGGGAATAGCCTCCCAGAAAGCGGCTTTTCCAAGAAGAAGCTTGGAGTTCTGGTGGATATCAAGCTGATTATGAGCCAGTAAAGTTCCCTTATGGTAAAAAGCAAAAAAAAAAAACCCAACCAAAAACAAAACAAAATCCAAACCAAACAATAGCATCCTGGGGTACATTAGGAGGATTTTTACTACCAGGTTAAGGGAACTGATCCTTTGTGTCTACTCAGCACAGGTGAGGTTGAGTCTGGAGTTCTGTGTCCAGTTCTGGGCTCCCCAGTACAAGAAAGTTGCGTACTTACTGGAGAAAGTCCAGTGAAGGATCACTAGACAGTTAAGGCACTGAAGAATCTTTTATATGAGGTGAGGCTAAGAGAGGTGCGATTGTTCAGTCTGAAGAAGAGAAGACTTAAGGGAATTTTGTAAACATGTAAAAATACATTCTGGAATTGAATGAACTCGAGTCAGACTTCTCAGTAGCACTCATCAACAGGAGGAAACAGGCCTGTGAAATTCCAGTGAGAACTAAGAAAACACATCTTTACTGTAAAGGTGGTCAAGTTCCTCAGAGAGGTTGTAAAATCTGTATCTGTGGAAATACTCAAAAAACACCAGGATGCAGTCCTCGACAACCTGCCCTAACTATTCCTTCTTGGGCACATGGGTTGGACTAGCTGATCTCAAAAAGTTCCTTCCAACCTCAGTCTTTTTGTGATCTTGTGATGTCAAGTTCTACACATTTACTGTTTTTTATGTTGCACTACTTTTCCATAGCAGTAGGGTATTTTTTATTGATTCAGAAGCATATTTAGGCCTTTACTGCTTGCAAGTGTTTTGCATGTGAGAATGAAAATAAATAGTTGCAGAAACACTTCAGACCACACAGGAATTTTGAAAATAAACAGTTTTACCACAAGTAGAAGACACTGTGAAATGCTTAAAAAAGCAACAACAACAACAAAAAACCCAAACCAACCCACCAACCAAAAAAAAAAAAAAAAAAAAAAAAAGAAGGAAGAAAATACTTTAAAATCTATTGCATATAAAACAACCCCATTATTTAAAAATTAAAATAAGGTAGATAAAATTTCCTTTTCATATTTTCAAACATCTGTGCTGTACAGTTGTTATTCAAATTTTGTATTCTACCTAGTAAACACTGCAGCACTATCCCTAAAGAAACAATTAATTTACCTTATGCAAAAGAATTCCTAGTAGCTATGTGAGGTTCTTTAAAAATATAATTTCAATTCTCTAATATTTCTTTGACCAGAGACAGTGTTCAAAGGGGATTTTAATGACACCTGATTTGAATGGAATTGTTTCAATCTAAGAAGCACATACATGTTATTTTGATGAGAATAGTACATTCATTTTGCAAACACCTTAACTTTGTGCTTAAAACAAAAAAAATTATCTGTGCTAATACAACAAATGTGCAGCTACTCTATTACTCCTTGTTGTCTTTTGGATATAGAGTCCTAACATTTGACCTATTAATTTTTAACACAGATTTGAACCTACCGTACAACAAATGCTAAACTGTGGAAATAGTTTAGTTAGAACAGTCATTTAACCTGTGGGATATGTGTCTGCTATGAGATTTGGAGTGCTTTTCAGCATGCTCTGCCTGCATCCTGACTCCAGAATTGGATGAGAAACTGGCATACATTAGGTTTGTTCCCCATTAGTAAATAGAGAGCCTATTGTTGCCAAAATTGCCATCTTTCCCAGAAAGCTGAAACCAATGATCCTTTAATTCCCATTTTCAAAGGAAAAGAACACTTTCCTGGAGAGGGATAGTTGGATTATATACAGAACAACAATGATAACACAACACCATTGACAAAGCAGACTGTGTATGATGGTCATTCACAAGCAGCAGTAGAGTGTACAAGTCATCCATTCTCATTTCCTGCAGAAGCAAATCTGGACTCCTATCTTTGATGAGAGCAAGATGTCATCCTCTCAGCTCGATGACAAGGGATGAAGACCATAGAACATACCTGTCCCAATTACAATGTATATGAGGCAGCCTAATTTTCTTTCCTTTTATCTTCAATCTTTGTTTACTACTCAGCATAAAACAAGCTGTCATTACAGCTTGATTTTCTACTGCTTAAAAAGGTGCATTTTGCTTTGGAAAAATCAAGTTTCAGAACAAGTTTCAGAACTACATGTCTCACACCTTATTTTTCATCTTATCCAACAAATATGAAGATATACAAAGCAAAAGTACTCTTTCTGTGCTGTAGAATTCCAAAGACTTAATGAATTAACTGTTTGAAGGCATTTTTTTTCTTATATAGCTCACATTACATACCTAATGTGGTGCAGTTAATCTGAAATGAAGTAGTTCAAAATACAACCGTAAAACGTATTAATTTGCTAGTGACAGGACAAGACACACCAGAACATCTTCAAAGTAAGATACAGATACTATGAATTCCTAATATGCCTCTTTGTGATAAATCTCTGTATTTTACTATAAAATCTGGGCGCTAACAGGAATAGGAGAAAGCCATCAACCCCAGAGAAATAACACTTCTGGCTTATGAAGGCTTTCTACCCAAACATCAAGTAGCACTAGAGATGGATCAAAGCATGTTATTAAAATCTATTGGCTTTATGGCTGTATTTTAGCATCCTGACAGATCATTCAGGTAACACTGCGCTATCAAGACAAATAGCTTAGCTATTTTAGAGATTTCTTATTTTTCTAATACAGTTATGAAATCATCACCATTTTGTATTACACTGAAAACTAAGAAACAAAAGGATATGCTATATATTACACCACATATACACTTGAAAATCTGTAAATGTTTTCTGATGATTTAAAATCCCCATTCACTCAATTTTTATGAAGGCAGAAATGTCTTATGTATGTCCATGAGGGTTCTGACCATTATATGGCAACCTGATTACTTTTAGTTATTTCCATTAACACCTCAGGAAAAACATGATGTGCACACTGATGCAGGCACATAAATTCTTTAGGGGAATACACTCATGGGAAGGAATAGACATAATTCTTTACAGACAGCATTGCACATCTTTACAGCATTGCTCAGACCTAGATCTGCATGGAAGAGGAAGAGGGCAGCTTCAGCTTCCCCTTGCCTTTGCTCCTTCCACTTCAGTTGCAAAATTTCTCCTGTTTCTGTTGGTCATCTCCTTTTCTAATGCTGTACGTGCAGCAAGTGTGTACATATAATCCCTTCACATACCCAAACAAAGATTTTTAAAGTGGTGTGGCAGAGGGCAGACTCTTCAGATTACATCTCAAAAGCCATTCAGATATAGTACTGTAGATGGATTTTCGGTAGAAATGTGATCATCAGGAACTGAGTACTTAAATTCCATCTTATATATTAAAAGGATTTGTACTTATATCCCAATAGGATGTGGTACATTTCTATCTTTATTCTCAGGTCAGATACAGGTCACTGGTGTAGCGCCCAGTGATAGGGGAACGGTGTGACTAATGATTTATATCATCATTTCAGAGCAGAATCTCTTGCATCTAGTATCTCACAAAGGTGTCATCACATCTAGAGAAAGTTAGGAATGCTCCTAGACTTCGTGATTTATAGCACTTTAAGTCAGCTTATACTTTGAACTTAGTTCACTGTGTTTCCTACTCTCTCTCACCGAGGAAATATGTTAAATTTTGTTGAAAAATTATTGCAACACATTCTTAAAAGTATTCCTGTGATAGTGGCAGTGAACCTCTCCATTCATCTGATCACAGAGAAGTGTAGAAGTCTTTTTGTGTTTTATTTACATTACCAGTCAAATGATAAGGTTTTGAAAACATGTCAATCTTGATGCAGAATTTCTGAAAAATCAGTGGTAGTTTTGGGCAAGTACTAGTCAATTACTATTACTCTAACTTGTTTTGGTTTCCTGGTGCCCAAGAGTGGTCATATAGTATTAAATAGAAGGGAAAAATAAATTTATAAAACATAGTACTTGATGAAAATTGTAAAAATGTGGAACTTAAAATCTCACATATTAGTGTTTTATCATAGCATTTTTTTTCCCTATTACTGATCGGTCTTATTTTATTAGCATAAACAAAATTTTGAATGAACCTATTTGCAGTAGCTCTCCAGAGCAAACAAAATAAAATATGCCAATTAATTTTGTAAATAAACCTTGGTTGCATTTTACACTTACTCCATATTCATACTCCTTTAAGAGGCTTTACAGATGGCAAACTACATACAAATTGTTGAGAAAACTCCAGAATTATAATCTGAAAATGTTCCCATAGTCACACATTCTCACTGACACTTCTGCATATTCATAAGCTTTTGGGAATGTTCAGTGAGCACTTAATTCATCTCATTCACCTCTCCTTCCTCCCACCTCAACCCGCACAGGGACTGGATTGTAATTCATTTCCATTATTAGAAGTGCTCTTGTGCCTGAAAAATATGCTTTATCTTCAGCAATCATATGTTGCCACACTAAGTACATTGCACAAATATTTACGTGGAGAACACAAAACCTCCATGAGCATTGTCTTATTTTCTAAAGATGAAAATTTCACTTTTATTTACTAAAATAGTAAACAGAATGTGTACATAATGGACAGAAATTGAATATTTAACTAGGTTAAATAAGTTAGACACATTAAAAAAAACCAACCACCAAACATAATTGCGATTCATAATATTTCACTGAAAATCAATTGCTTCAAGAGAAAGTAATAGTCTGGGAAGTAGTAGAAGAACCTCGACGCTCAGTTTCCTGTTGTGCCCCAATATAGAGGGCATTCTGGTATTTTAGAAGTGTCAGTGTCCTAGCTCCCACCATTGCCCGTGAAACACCCATTTCACATAATATTGTTATTTCTGGACACTGAATGTCATCACCTTAACTGAAATATACAAAGTGCAAAATAATAATACGCTTACAAACAAGAATTAGAGAACTACACTAACAATTTTCAATCGGGTTTTATCTTTGTATATTGGATGGAAGTGAAAAGTATCTGCATGGCAAAACTTTTATCACTAGATTACAATGAAATGTAGATGTCTATTTTCAATGAATTCCTTTCCATTTGAGTTTTGTATTTCAAACACTGGATACAATTTCAGAGCACTGGAGCAGGGGGGTGGGGTAGGAGAGGGTAAGAAAGTAGCTCATTCTATGAGTATCCTGGTTTGAGTGAGAACTGAGCAAATTCTGTTCAGTGATTTTACTTTTCAGCTCAGGTTTTCTAACTAACTACACTGTCTGAAGTTAGCAGCATGTTTTGCAGAGTCTGCTTCTAGCAGTGATAACACCTTACGTTTAGAGTTACTACCAAGGATACCAAGGCCACTGCTAGAACTTGTGTATCACACTGGGGGTGCAGAAAGTGAAAAAATGCACCTGCAGGGAGGAGCAGTTTGGACAGGTGACCCCAAACTGACCAACATGATATTCCTTCCCATATATGTCACATCCAGTATAGAAAGCTTGGGGATACGGAGGGTAATGACACAAACTGAGCTAAACTGTAAGCTAAACTGGCAGGCTAAGCAAGCTAGGTGGTGGACTAGGCTTTCGGTTTGGGTTGTTGTCCTTCTTCCTCTCTTGAGGGGTTCTCCCCCTCAGAGCACCAAGGAGGACTCTGTCCATACTGCCTTCAATCTCAATCGGTGTGTTCCTGAACCCAGTGCCAGAATCCAGCTCCTGAACAGACCTCTGTCTGCTGCAGGGTACAGTCTGGGACTCTCCCTGTGCCAACTCCACAGCATCAGTGATGGTAATGTAACTACCATCTGGGGGTTGGGTTTGGTACTGGTTTTGTACATATTTGTATATATTCCATTATTATTATTTTCATTTTCATGAAGATTGTTCTAGTTTCCTTTTTTAATCGTTGTCTCTCTCCCTTATTCCTTTTCTCTTCCCCTTTGGGGAGGGAGGGGGGGTTAAAAGAGAGCATCTGTTATTAATCCGGTGGTTGCCCTGACCCTAATCTGTGACAATGAAAAATTTGGCATATTCAAATTCATCAATTTTATAAATATTTTCCTTCCAATTATTCTTCATGTTTCTGTGGATGTTTGTGTCCATTTTAACCTCATACTTTCATAGTTTTCATCCCTCACTATGAGATTCTGATCACAGACTTTGATTGTAAACAAGTCCTGGAAATGTCAAGTTCTTTGATGCATCTGTGATTTTATCTGCCCATTTACATGTGGATTGCTTAAATGTGAGTTACCTTTCCATGTAAGCAGCTGCTGGGCAAGGACATGAAGGAGGTTTTCCACACCAGCATTTTACTAATTTATCTTGTTCTGCACCATTGTGGTGGATTACAGACTATGCTTGTGAACTCCTTGAGCAAGTGTTTATTAAGGAAAACATCAGCACAGCTGAGCATGGATCTGCAATGCTGACAAACACATTAGCTTATTCAGCATCTTTCACTTGTTAACTGATATGTACATAGGACTCTGAAATGCAAGGTTTAAAACTTAGTCTTCCTCATTTTTTATAGACCACCAAAAGTCAGCTGCCTAAGGAGTTTTCAACAATATTTATTTCAATATTGTATTGATTTTGCAATAATCATACCATTGGTGGAACCAACCATAGGAATGTTGGAAGATGTAGGTCAAACAACTCATGCAGTATATTTGCCTATAGGTAATATATCACCAGTCAGACCCTGCAGCAGTCTGCACCTCTGTATATGTGACTCTGTATGCTCCTTGCTTTGTCCCTTCACTCATTTTAATTCACTGGTACACCGGCAGACACCACTTTTTAAAATCACCTGTGATTTTATTTTAATTTTATCTTTCTTTTTCTTGGGGATTTATCTTTGTCTGTTCTGTTCAGTTCTTCACTTTTACTACTTCTAATTGACACCTGTGCGTGTCAATTAGAAGTGTATTTGTGTACAATTTGTATTAGTATTAGAAGTGTAATTGTGTGTGTTCCCCTCTGCCTTAAAACAGATGTACATAACAAACACAAAATTGCTTCTTCATTTCATTTCATTTGACCAGTTACAATTATTTCTCCTTTTTCCCTTGTGTGCATATTCTGGGACATCTGATGGATTGATTTATTATTTTTATCAGACCTTCCCTCCAAACATGTTAGTGTTTGACAATTCATTCAGAATTTTCTTAATTGTGGCCGGGAAAAGGTAAAAACGCAAGTAGAGCGAAATCATCAACTATAGGTACAGAAAATAGCTGCTAGCCACAAACCTTTCTGCTATTTCTTTAAACTTATTCTCCAAGATAAATGCATTTTGATTTGACCAAAGAAAGAACACTAATAATACCCTAACTTGAAAGTGAAGTTTGGTAACAGAGCAGGGAGCCAAGTGGAACACTTGGGCTCTGGACAGCAGTGAAATAGGACTGGTCCTTGCAAACACAGCAACATCAGATTTCCTCGAGGGTGAACATGTTTTTGTTGAAACTACATGTCCTGGTTTGAGTGAGAACTGAGCAAATTCTTTTCAGTGGTTTTACTTTTCAGCTCACGTTTTCTAACTAATTGAACTTTCTGAAGTTAGCAACATGTTTTACAGATAGTGTCTGCTTCTAGCAGTGATAAGACCCCTTGTTTAGAGTTACTACCAAAGACTGGAATGCTTGCCAAGGCCACTGCTAGAACTTGTGTATCACACTAGGGGTGCAGAGAATGAAAGACAGGTGAGCCCAAACAGACCAACGAGATATTCCATCATATCCAGTATATAAAGCTCCAGGCTGAGGTCTAGTCTGGCAAGGCTAGTCTAGGTCTGGCTAGGCTCTCGGCTGAGCTCTTGGCTCGGGTCGTTCGTTGGTGTTCTTCCTTTCTTTGGGGGTTCTCCTCAGAGCACCAAGGAGGACTCTGTCCATACTGCCTTCAATCCCGATCAGTGTGTTCCTGAACCCAGTGCCAGAATCCAGCTCCTGAACACAGCTCCCATCTGCTGCAGGGCCCAGACTGGGACTCTCCCTGTGCCAAAGACACAGCATCAGTGACAGTGACGGAATTATCATCAGGGAGGTTTGGGTTAGAGCTGAGGGGAAGGGCTCTACCAAGATGGCGGGTACTTGCCTCAGGACTAAAACCACTGCTCCTTTCAAGAAAGCCCCAGCAATGTCTGTCCTGGTTTGAGTGAGAACCGAACAAATTCTGTTCAGTGGTTTTACTTTTCAGCTCAGGTTTTCTAACTAACTGCACTGTCTGAAGTTAGCAGCATGTTTTGCAGACAGTGATAACACCTCATGCTTAAAGTTACTACCAAGGATACCATGGCCACTAGAACTTGTGTATTGCAATGAGGGGTGCAGAAAGTCAAAGACCGCACCTTTGGGGAGGAGCGGACAGGACATATGACCCCAGACTGACCAAAGAGGTATTCCATCCCATATATGTCATACCTATCATAGATTCATAGATTCATAGATATTAGGGGTTGGAAGGGACCTAGAAGATCATCTAGTCCAACCCCCCTGCCC
>JAOEGS010016584.1:2131-13342 GCA_025447755.1 Corythornis vintsioides | reverse complement strand
TTCTCCCTGCCCAGCTCTCCAGCCTGTCCAGGTCTCTCTGGATGGCAGCACAGCCTGCTGCTGTGTCAGCCACTCCTGCCAGTTTGGTGTCATCAGCAAACTTGCTGAGGGTGCTCTCTACGCCCTCATCCAGGTCATTGATGAATACATTGAATAATATTGGACCCAGTAATATTGTCCTTGTTCAGTACAACAGTTAAGGCTGTGGCCAGGACAATTAAAGTGTTTTGAGATCTGAGACACAGGACCTTGTCCCTGTGTAGCCCTAAATGTAGCACCATGATGTGGATGGAGAGGGGTAACCTTGGCTTTCACTGGAGTTCAGCCTTCACCTTTAAGGTACTAACTTGCATATCGTAGTTCAGGTACACTAGGTTGACATTTGGACATAGAATTTTTCAACCCTGAAATCATCTGTCAGTAAAGTAAATTACCAAGTGAAACTCCTGAGAAAAAATATTATCTGCAGAAAGCTTTTTAAAAGTTCAGCAGATCAGGTCTCATGGCCTAAGCAAAGACCAGTGATAGTCAGCAACTAGACAGTTTTAGTACTTAGTTGAAGCACATAAGGCTTTGGATAGGTAAGAATATATATTTAAGATTATATATAAGACTTCAGTGTGCAGTATCTTTTCTTAGTCTAAAATAAAAAGTAGCTAATAATACTTAAAAACTGTTTTGAAAATTAACTGAAGCATGTTTAGTAGCATTAAAAAACCTTAACACGCCATATCATTGCCAAGTGCTGTTACTGCTTGAGGAACAATAGCATCAGCCAGAGATTGGACCAGTCCAGGACTAAAAATATCCAGGAATAAAGGCTTACAGAGGCTTCAAAAGAAGCAGCCACCAAAGCTTATGCTGAAAGCAGAGAATGCAGGTGGGGTACCAGGAGAATTTACCCAAGATTCTGTACCTTGCCCAGTTAATGGATTCACATAGGTAACTCGTTAGGCTTTCCTTTGAACAAAAACAGGACTTTTTTTTTGTTCGTTTTTTTTTTAATCCAGAAAATACTTTTAAAAAAAGATAAAACTCATAGATTTTCTTCACAAAATCACACAAAAGAGTTCTTCTTAAATCTACCCACATTTTATTTTCACTTATCATTCCAGGAATTTCCCTGACCCTTTTATATGATGTGGGTTCGTAATTATTGCCTGTCATGTAGCAATTTGTACGTCAAGTTATCCTGTGCTAAAAACCACTGGATCTGTTAATTATTGACCTAAATGTGACAGAGCTGTGTAGATTCATTATAAAGTTCAAAATAATATGACAATTTTTTTTCTGACTGTAATAACAATAAGGAAGAAAATTATTAGTGTTTATTAATAGTGAGGAGCTTAGAGAAATAGTGCTTTTAATTATGCCATGCAAAATCACTTCACAGATATGTCAATCCTGACAGCTGTGGCTGTGTCACATTTTTCAGGAAGTTAATAACTGAAATAACCACATTGCTTTCTCTTCTGAAATTAGACAGATTTCTGCTGTCTTGATCTCCTTTGTGCCATATTCTGACACAGACAAAGTAGTTTTCTTTCCCTTTATTTGATTGAAATTTGATTTATGCCTCACAAGTGCAACAAATTAAACTTTTATCCTTGCATACCTACATTTGAAAAAAGAGCTGAGGAGACAAATCAGAGATGGGTTAGACCCTTGGCTAAGGATGGGCTGCATGTGGAAGTGTCCATGTTGGTGCACTGGAGACACATGAGTATCAGTTTGCCAATTATATTTGTTGGACTTTTGCCTGCCTTATTATAACCCTGCTAACTGACCTGCTCTTGTGACATGGCACTTTTCACTCGACTTTTAA
This sequence comes from Corythornis vintsioides, assembly GCA_025447755.1. NCBI lineage: Eukaryota > Metazoa > Chordata > Aves > Coraciiformes > Alcedinidae > Corythornis > Corythornis vintsioides. Next base: position 11,517 of record JAOEGS010016584.1, on the reverse strand, counting down.
TCTGCTCATGTTTTTAGGTGACAGTGTATATAAGGGCATCATTTCAGAAGAAAAACAGATTTGACCTCACATTGTTAGAGGCCCTTTCCTGCACACAAACACTTTTTTATGGATGATGACAAATTCTGGAATACCATTAAAATGTTGTTATCTGCAGAAAGCAACAACTGAGTTTTACAAGGCTGAAGAATCATCAATATGTCTATCCAACTCTCCTGAGAAATTCCAGTTTTCTCCCCACAAATAAATTATGAGAGCTGTACCATAACTTTGACAATGGTTTTGCATTGTTTAATGCTATTGAGTAATAATTCACAATAGGCATTCCTAATACAAGGGGAATTCTGAAACATTAATTATGACATGATTTATAGACAGTTTTGAATAGTGAAAAAGAAGGATATGTCCTTTTTATCAGGCATATTAGAAAAATGGTCAAACTCTTTGAAAACTCGTACTCATACCTTCTGAACATACTTCAAAGCTCCTTCTGCCTCCTTCCTTGAAAGCACTCTCAAACAGGCATTCAAAATTTCCACAGTAGTTTAAGGTTCAATCCCATGTACTACATTTTGAAGCATTTTCACTGTGTCTAAGTTGAATGAAATGGATTCTAAAAGAATTTACTATGTATTTCTATCTAAATGCATGTAGGGACAACCTTTTCCTGGTTGTGTTTCTAATATTTTTACCCTTCCTTCAGTGGTAATCCAGTTGTATTTGTAGACTTGAGCAGCAGTAAGGAAGGAGGTTTACCTTGCAGTATTGAATAGGGCAATAGCATTTTCCCTGTATTTCCAGTCATATAGGATTCCTCCAGAACTGTTGTGTAAACCTCAAAGCTGGAAAAAAAAAATCATAGAAAAATGTTTTTGTTGTTGTTGTTTTATTGAAGTGAAACTATTTTGATGACATGGTCTCCTGCCATGCACAGATGAAATAATAGTAATGGCTTTGTTGTTCTGTTATGGGGTCCCTTCAGGTTTTGGTTTGAAGCAACATTCTTACATAAATTTCAAGCACCAAGTCAAATTTTGTGCTCTCTACTCTGTCCTTTCTGAGACCTTACTTGAAAATATCCTATTAAATAAAAAGGGTGTGAATGTTTATGCTAAGGCACATAGGAAAAAAAAAAAACAAAACAAACCAACAAAACAAACCCTTGTTAAAGGTAGCATTTCACATTGGTGTCCTTTCCTGAATGCTTTTATTCCCAAGTGCATTCCAATCTCCTTAGCTGAAATCTCTGTTTTTCAGGAAGTTTTAGCACCCCTGTGGACAGTTTGTCTTAGCAGGTCTGCACTGTCAGCTGCTATTTTAGAGCCATGCTGACCCAGCTAGATGTTAGGTCTGCAATGATTAGCTGATGATGCTGGAGATACAGAGCTAAGGGTGTGAGGGAAGAAGTGGCATGTGCTTAAATCACGTTAGGAGCAAGGAATCAGTATGCATAGCTGAAGGCACCTCTGGATCATCAAGAGGAATCATGACATGGTTGGCAATTAAAGAAGAGAGTAAGCAGCTCAGCAGCTGATGAAAAAATGTCTTTCAGTCCCTGGTGTAGAAGCCACAGGGGAAATCCCTATTCCAAGAACACTTTTTAAATGTAAGTAACAGCATGGTCTTGACAGAGATGTAAGTCTCAGAAGAGGAAGTTATGGAGCAACTCAGCAACTAGGACAGCAGAATATTCATTTGAGAGACCTGAAGTACTGAAAGTGGGAAGTAGGAGAGTTAATAAAAAGGAATTTAGCCTTAAAATGGTGACTGTGCTTGAAATAGGTCATTTCTTGCTTCCTTCAATTGAAACAGGACCCAGAGAAAGTCCTGTAAATTAAGTCTTGGTAAATTTTAGGTTTGCTCAGGGGAATTACCTGAGAACCCCAATTAAAGAGTAAGATAAGTAAGTGTAACCTGATACAGTTGTGCAAACCCCCAATTTCAAAGGAAAAGTGTCTCATTTATTATGCAGAGTTGTTTGAAACAGTTAATAAAGTAGGTAGATAATGATATAGTGATATAATAGTTCACTGGGGTGCTGGCAAATATAAAATCTTCAAAAGATTACAAAAAATATTTTAAATTTCCACAGGGACAGTTGTGATAACAACCCACCACAATGACACATTAAAAATAATGTGGAACTTCCTACAATGTCCAAGAAATTCCTGGTTTTATTTTTCTTTGCCTGTTGCCAACAGCATGCAAGCACACCAGTTGAGTGTTTGAGAGGCAGAAGCAGAATCCCAGAATCCCAGAATGATAGGGTCTGGAAGGGACCTCTGGAGATCATAGAATCATAGAAGTTAGGGGTTGGAAGGTACCTAGAAGATCATCTAGTCCAACCCCCCTGCCAGAGCAGGGTCACCTAGACCAAGTCACCCAGGAACACATCCAGGCTGGTCTGGAATGTCTCCAGAAAAGGAGACTCCACAACCTCCCTGGGCAGCCCCTTCCAGGCTCTGGCACCCTCACTTGAAACAAGTTCTTCCTTGTGTTGACCTTAAACCTCTTGTGCTCCAACAGACTGTACAACTTTTTATATTTACCTAGATGTTTTAGGAAGAACCAGAGACACAAAACACATAAAGAAATTTGCTTTGCCCACACCGTGAGGAATAAGATACTCAGTCCTTAACATGTGTTCTTGTTCCTTAAAACCACTATGTACTCCTAGGAGCCTTAAACCAGTAGCCTCTCTTTAACATAGCCTTCCAGGCTAAGTAAGAATTATTCTTCTTCCAATCATGCATTCAGTAACTGAGTTCATAATTGGCAGAAGTTGAGGTGGATTAGTCTATTTTCAGGTCTGTGTTGTAAAATACAATGGGATTATTGTGCCCTCAGTCCTCTCCACTTGTTTGTGATAACAAAGAGTTCAGGGCAAGTTGTTGGGTTTTTTTCAGAGAAACATAGGGAGCTTTGAAAGAGCTTATACACCCCACTGAGTGAGCCTGTATATAGCAAGGTCCTTGCCTTTTGCCAGCTTTTTCCAACAGCAGTGAAGTGTTGAGTGCAGCAAACCAGATGGGCATAACCTTGAAGGATCTCTGCATCAGAGGACTGGTAGGAGTTTATTGGGGATGAAAGCAAGGGAGTGAAATAATGGAGGTAGGCATCCATATGGTGTTCCCTGGATATTGCTTCATGTCTACCTTTTTTTTCTTGCCTGTCACAAGGAAGAAGAGGTTGCTTTGTGAGAAATGTAGTGCCAAATACAGGGACAGCATTATGGTGAAGATGAAGAATAGCTAATGGTAAACTGGGAGATGAAAAAAAAAAGCCCAAAAGAACTGTAAGGCCTTGAGAAGTGCAGTAATGCAAATGTGACAAATGTAATAGTACAAAAGTAAAAGATCATGCACTGAGGAGGAAGGGAATTTCTGTAATCAGCTGGGAGCTGATCAGCCAGACATGACAGAGCTGAGGGAAGATGTGGGTGTACAAATGGGTCACAGAATGACTCTGAGCAGCCAGCATGATGTGCCTGTAGGAAAAGATTCATTCTATACTTGGGAATATCAGAAAGGATATGCCTGGGACAGAACCGTGTGCTGTGCATTGTGTACAAGATTCTAGTAAGGCCTCGTGTGTATAATTCTGGCTGCTTTTTTATTTTCAGGAAAGTGAGGAAGGAAGAATTTTAAACTAAAGGGCAATGGCAGTAGCATGAGGGGTCTGGCTTGGGTCTCTTCCAGTTTACATTTCTGAATGATGAATTTTCTACATTAGGAGGTGTGAATTTCTTGTGAATCCACGTATAAAGCATGGCCTTTGAAGCATTAATACAGTGTTTTCACTGGATTAATTTTATACATCTTAGTAAAGCCTTATAATGCAAAAATGTTACAGTTGAATTTTAGGTAATATAGATAAAACTAAAGTAAACGCCAGACAACCTCCCTTTCTGACTAGTCAGTGAGACTTTTCAGACAGTGTCATTTCCTTGGGATGAAAGCAGGTGGATTTTTTTATTCACGTTTTGGTTAAAGTATGTGTACTCTTCCTTGGACCACTTCTATTTGTAATAAATGCTATTTATTTAGCTCCTTCCCCCACCCCCACGGCTCCCATTGTGATTAGATTTCAAATCAAGGACATTTGAAGAAACCCAGACAAGAGTTAATCTCAAAATATGTATCCATAAAGCCATTTACAGCAAAATCACTAATTTCACTCTTGGCAAGCTATTTAAACAAATTCCTGTAATTAACATGATTTCAACAAATCCTGAGGATAAGGCGATTTCATCTGTCTTTGATATTTACGAGTCCTTTTTTTTTCCCCTGCTGATGGCAGTCCATGACCTTGCAATCATTATTACTCAGACTCCAGCAAACTCTAGCTCATTGCAGTTTCTTTTCTCCACAGGCAACAGATTTATATATTTTTTTTAAGTTTTAAATGTGAAGCTTATAAGTAATATAATTTAAATTACAAGGCACCTAATTTTAGTACAGTAAAGAGAAGAAAATTTTAAATCCTTTTTGTGTCCTGGAGCTGCCAGTGTCTATGTTTCAGAATAGAGTCATCTGACACTAGTGGTAAAATAATTTAACTTGTAGAGACAAAAATTCTTAAAAGACCTGTTATAGAAGAAATGTAGAGATCTTCATTGTTTAAGATGCAAATCCCAGCTTTGAAAGACTGTCCCAATCAAATGATTTGAAAAAAAAATTATTACAATACCATTCTTTGGCATGGCAAAAAACATGGTCAGAATAAGTTGCCCTGATGCTATTTTAGCCCATGATGAATGAAAGGTAATTTAGGAAAGTGGATGTAGAGTGTTGCCATCTAGTCTCTTACAATCTTTGTGACTGGTATGGTCAGTTCTGCACTGGAAATAGTGGGGTGGTGAGCCAAGATGATCTAAATTTTTTTATTATTTTTTTTTTATCAGTTCATAAAATACAAGGCAGGAAATAAAAACATTTCTGTGTCAATATAGAGCAGTAAGGTCCTGTTTGATAGTAAGACTCACTCTGCAGAACCTCAACATACATTAGCAATTGCACGCAGCACAACGTTGATAGAAGATTGTATGATTCACTCAGTGCAGATGATCCCATAGCAAGGCAAAGTCAAAATCAAAATCAAAGCGAATGTATCTTATTCCAGAGCGTCCGTTATTTTTGGCAGTTCAAGAGGTAGAAAACTTGCTTCCTGTGGATAAGCCACATTGTTCAGAGAACTTGACAGTACTGAAAAAATCCAGTGACATTCATTTTTATATGTATTTTTTATTTTCATTTGAAATCAGTTAACTCTGTATTGCTGTATTCTTCCCAGAAATTCTTGGGTTTTTTTTGCTTTTTAATTGATGTATTTCTGTAAAAACAATAAATATATATATGAGTGTGCATTATGAAATTTGTGTTTAGAAAAGCCCTTGGAGGACCTTTGTGTTAAAAGATCTAGATGGTGAGGGCTATGGCTTTGAAAACGTTGCTGAATAATGAGTTTATTGGATAATATTCAGTTCAGTGTTTTCACTCGCTGCTCAGTTGTCTATTCTAAGATTGTTGTCTTACACTGGTATATAACAATCCCCTGCACTTCCTAGCCATATTACCATCAACAGGGGCCTGGTTTTGTTTTTTTTTCAGAGTTTTAAATTTTGATGTATAAAATGTTTATCAATTTGAATATTAAAAATATTTAGTATTAATTTCCCATGCATACTGGAGTCCAGTGGGGTCCCACAGGGGTCGATGCTGGGACCAGTTCTATTCAGCATATTCATCAATGACCTGGATGAGGGAGTAGAGAGCACCCTCAGCAAGTTTGCTGATGACACCAAACTGGCAGGAGTGTCTGACACAGCAGCAGGCTGTGCTGCCATCCAGAGAGACCTGGACAGGCTGGAGAGCTGGGCAGGGAGAAATTTAATGCAATTCATCAAGGGCAAGTACAGAGTCTTGCATGTGGGAAAGAACAACCCCAGGTATCAGTACAGGCTGGGGACTGACCTGTTGGAGGACCGTGAAGGGGAAAGGACCTGGGGATCCTAGTTGTTGGGAGACTGCCCATGAGCCAGAAATGTGCTCTTGTGGCCAAGAGGGCCAATGCCATTCTGGGGTGTATTAAAAGGGCTGTGGCTAGTAGGTGGAGAGAGGTTCTCCTGCCCCTGTACTCTGCCCTGCTAAGGCCTCATCTAGAGTATTGTGTCCAGTTCTGGGCCCCCCAGTTCAAGAGGGACATAGAATTGCTTGAGAGACCCCAGTGCAGAGCCACCTTTGCTGCTGAAGGGAGTGGAGCATCTCTCTTATGAGGAAAGGTTGAGGGAGCTGGGGCTCTTTAGCTTGGAGAAAAGGAGACTGAGGGGAGACCTCATCAATATTTATAAGTATATAAATATATGGAATAGGCTCTCTGGAGATATTAAAAACCTGCCTGGATGTGTTCCTGTGTGATCTGGTCTGGGTGAACCTGCTCTGGCAGGGGGGTTGGACTAGATGATCTTTCGAGGTCCCTTCCAGCCTCTGACATTCTGTGATTCTGTGAGTACTTGAAATGGCTTATTGTGTCTGGCTCTGCCATCTGCAGGGAAATTCACTAGACTTTTCGAAGGTTCTCATGAGAGTGGGCTTTTTAAAGCCTTTAGTTTGTTCTAATCAGTGCATTTTTCAATGCCACATGAACTGCATATTGAAAGCAAACCAAAAAATGTCTGTAAATATATTCACGTTTAACTACAGCTAAGAAGTTAAGCATTAGGATTAATGATGTGCTAATTAATTGTGAAATTCCATGCCCTTCTTTGGGAAGTACAAAGTTAATGACATCAGCTCTGGCCCAAAGGGAATCTTCACATTGAGTCAGAATAAGCACAAAAGCTGCTAAGAGCTCTTCCATTACATTTCAGTTCTGTGAAAGCATCTAGTTAGCATCTCTGTAAGATAAGTGACTATGCAAAATGACACTGTGTGGTTTTTCATATTTGTCATTGTTCTCCATAGTCAGTGTACTTAAAAAGCTGTTTTTACCCTTTGTGTCTTCTTAATACAGGATTCTGAGCTGATTCTATCTGTAAAAATAGTGTCCTGATGTAATCAGACCTACCAGATCCTGACAAATAACAATGCGGGAAACGTATAGTGTGTTGGGTTTTTTTCCATCTAATTATCTATACATCTATTTTGAAAATACTAATATAATCACAAAAATTGAAATATAATAATTTTAATAATAAAAACATATGACTTCTGTCTTTTGTTTCTATCTCCAAAATGCAATTATTAATGTATCTGTTACATGGCCTCTCCAAGGAAGGGAGAGTGAGTTCTAATTAGATGAAGTTTCTGTAACACTACTGTAATATATTTAATCACAATAAAGGAGTACAGATTTTAATATTGTAGAGGACACATTTGCAAATCTTGGAATGGCTCTTTTATCACTAACTCTGAAAGACAGATATTTCCTCTGCAAACAGCTGTATCACCTACAGTGTACCTATGAGCTGTTTTTTGTGGCCTGCAGTTCTACTAAAGAAAAAATAAAACAAAATGAGCATTTCAGTTAGACAGCCAGTTTAGAATGAACAGGATATGAAAGTGGTGTGGGCTAGCCTGAGTGACTGTGTCTGCAGGACAGAATCAATTTATAGAGGGTGATGAATAACATGGGATGGGGGAAAGTGTATAATATCTCCAGCTGGCACAGCAGAGTCAGGGAAGAAAGTCTGCCTACAGTCTGAGACATATAAGCTGCAATAAAAGGATGCTGGGACTGAATCTCTCTCAACTTCACTAGAGTATACATTATATTTATGCAAGGGAGTATAGAAATACAAGCAAAGAAGACTTCCCTACTAATACTTACGATAGTAAGTAAGTCCCTGCCTGAAATGATTATTTTAGTAGTTCCCAAATAAGGAGAATTAGGCCCCTTCTTTCCATCCTTTTCATATAACAGGCGAGTTATTTTGGAGATTATAGGGAACATTTCCAATCTCAGATACACTATTTAATATGCTGAATGATAAGAAATGCAGTGCCTTGTTTGCAAAGCATATTTAAATCATGCTCTGCTTTAGGACTACTCACATAGAACAGCTGATGTCTGATGTGCTTCTCTCCTTCCAATGATTGTAGAAACAACGAAAATACAGAAGGGAAATGAGGGATGAAAATGCATCCAAACAATGAAATTCGGTGTTATTAAAGTAACATTAATCGTTGTGAAGTTGAAAGAAAATGTTTTTCCCGTTCCTCAGAAAGTGTGCATATACTGAGCCCACTGTATAAACTATTCAATGCAGAAAGTATATAAAAAGGTTAGACTTTAAAAGTTTTGGCATGCATATAATGTAACTGTATCTGGTTCAACTCTGACCATATAAATTGTATTCATTTTCTTCAGATATAAGAAGGTAAAATGAAATTTCTTTTGCACAGCTGAACATCTGCTGCAGAGTACAAATTTTGACAAACTGACACATTTTGGTCTATAATATTTTATGGAAAAGAAAGAAAATCCTCCTAGGTATTAAATATTTCATGTGGTAGCTGAAAAGAAACATGTTGGAAGTAAGTTGCACTTATTTTCAATTCAGAGCTAGCATCCAAAGAGTTTATGAACTGGTGAAAAGGATCAGCAGAGTTAATTTTTTTTATTTAAAGTTTAAGGATGCAAACAAGAGGTTTCTCTTAGAAAACTTATAGGAAGCAACAGCATAACTTTAAAAGATATTATGTCTGGGTTGGCAAATATAGAATGGAGAAAAATCATGGAAGGACCTGTTCCTGACTTCTTCTTCAGGGGAACTATTTGCATTCCTATTTCTATGGTAAATTTACCTGCCAGGTTGCAATCACAGGCTTATGTTAAATTAATGTTCCGAGAAAGATAAAGATAGCAGGAAGAAATGCTTTCTGTCATCATTGGCTTTCCATGATACATTACATTTTTCAGCTGGATCAAGTCCTAGCATCTGTTGTTTCATGTAATCTAAAGGTTACTCAATACCAATCTAATGCTGAAAATGGCAGGAGAAAAGACAGTGCTCTCTCCATTAACATATGCATACATTTAATGTAAAAATAAAGTATGTTTAAGAGGTTGCACGGACAAAGGTTATCTGGATGGATTATTATTCATTTTGGGTAATGTAGACTGTTGACCTGTAAATATGCCCTCAAAGCCAAGAAGGCCAATGGCATCCTGGGATGCATTAAGAAGTGTGTGGCCAGCAGGTCAAGGGAGGTTCTTCTCCCCCTCTGCTCTGCACTGGTGAGACCCCACCTGGAATACTGTGTCCAGTGCTGGGCACCCCAGTTCAAGAAGGACAAAGAGCTACTGGACAGAGTCCAGTGCAGGGCACCAAGATGCTGAAGGGAGTGGAGCATCTCCCTGCTGAGGAGAGGCTGAGAGAGCTGGGG
>JAOEGS010016583.1:12499-32930 GCA_025447755.1 Corythornis vintsioides | reverse complement strand
TGTTCCTGGGTGACTTGGTCTGGGTGCCCCTGCTCTGGCAGGGGGGTTGGACTGGATGATCTTCTAGGTCCCTTCCAGCCCCTGACACTCTGTGATTGTGATTTAAAACTGCTTAATGTGATGCATTTGTAAGCTTGTGATTATTGAGGGACGGTGTTTTATGTTCTAAAGCAGGACCTGGCTCTGGGCCAGCATGACCAGAGGGAAATACTAGAAGTGCAGGTCAGGAGGAGAAGCAGCTTCTTTCGTACTAAAGCCTTTCACCCTGTCCCTGTAGAAAGGGACCAAAGTAAAGCTGCACACAACCTAACGCCAGTGTACTCGTCTTTCATCCCTTCCAGTCTCTGCCCCTCGTACAGCAGCTGCGGCCTCTCCGATAGAGAAGCTCCGATAGAGAAGCTCCGACAGGCCCTGCCCGGCTCCCCCAGCAGGGGGCGACCAAGCGGGGGCGGGGGCTGCCCGAGGGGGCTCTGTGCCGCAGCGGAAGGAGGAAGGGCAGCTCCGAGCCCGGGCGGCCCTTTCCCGGGAGCCCAGGCCTAGAAGCGGCTGTTTGGGGCGCACCGATCACGGGGGGAAACCTCCACCCTCCCACTCTATGGTGTGCAGGCCCGGAGCGAGCTCGGGCGGAGCGGCAGCGGCTGCTGCCGGCGCAAGGGAGCATCTCGGGGAGGATCCCGGGGCGCAGCGGAGCATCTCGGGGCGCAGGCGCGCTGCTGGGCTCCGGGCAAGGGGCGGAGGCAGCGGCGGCCGCGGCCATGGCGACTTTTTTCGGCGAGGTGGTGGTGGCTCCGTCCCGCGCCGGCGTGGACGATGAGGAGTGGGCGGAGGAGGCCCGCGAGGAGACAGCCGAGGATCGGGAGATCCGCAGGGAGCTGGAGAAGAAAAGGTAGCGGCCCCAGGGGGCAGCCCGGCCTCCGTCCTGGCCGCTCTGCTGCGCACCCCGCAGGGGCGGCCCGGGCCGGGGCTGCTCCGCGCTGCTCCACTTTCCCTCGCCTCTTTTTCCAGGGAGATCGACGTCCTCTGGAGCTGGAAGTCGGAGGGCTGTGGGGACAAGGCGCTGGTGTGCTCCAGGTTGATCTTAGCGATCGGACACAGCGCTGCAGGTGGGCGCTGCTGCAGGGCGGAGACGCTGCGCTCTGGCCGGGGCTGGATGGCGAGGCAGGGGCCGGGAGGGTGAAGGGACCGGGAAGGGTGAAGGGACCAGGGATGCTCCGTGTGCCGCTGGCTGTTTGGTGCTGCTCCCTGCTCTGCATTGCGCCTTCACTGCTGCCCCGCCGTGCACTGAGGAGAGACTTTAAGCGGATGCAGCTGAGCTGTCCAGAGAAAGCCAGAGTCTGTCCATACAAAACAGCATTTCTTACAGCTCCTCCCCTTAGATCATCATAAAATCACGACTTTTCAGGTGGAGGACAGAAGGGAGCTATATTGTGGATTTTAGGGGGGTCATCCTCTCTTCTGCTTTTTGTGCAGGTGTCTCTGCTGGATTGTTTATTAAAAGACAGAAGTTTCAGACAGCAGCAGGTTGCTCCCTGCAGTGTAGTGGGTCACAGTGAGGCAATGACACAAGCCAATACGCTGTAATTTTATTTTTTAGCTTCTAATGAACAGTGGTTTGGGCTCTGTGGTTTTTAACTTTTCGAGTCAGTCCCATTTTCACATTCTAATGACACTTGTATTATTTTTTTAATCTGTATGTCTGAATTGTTAGAGACTTTATTATTAGCGTGTACTAGAGCAAACAAAGTCGACCTTAGTGATGCAGTTCCTTAGAATGCAGTGTTTTGATGTTGGGGATCTCTGTATGCAGAAGTGCTCTTTAAGTCTTGATACAGTGAGATTGCTCTCATTCTTGATAGTTGCTGTACTTGATCAATAAATATATGACAGTAAAAATAAGCTATTATTAAAAAAAAAACTGAACACAACTTGAGATTCAAAGAAATTATTTAAATTCAGGTGTTTATATGTAGAACAGACATTTTGTTTTTGTAAGCTTACACTGCTTATGGGTTTTTTCAGCTTTCCTGTCTTCATTTATTCTGGATTCTGTGTGCTGGGAGGTGGTTGGGGTGGTGAAGCTGTGGAATGAATGGTGTCGAACATCCAACACAACCAATGTCCTCCCAACAGACTCCTTCTGCTTGTTCTACCGACTAATACCCGACCCAACAGTAAGTGACTCCTGCATCAATTCCTCTGTAGCTGCCCTGTCTGAAACAGAAAGCAGCTTTCATCCACTCCCTAACATACCCAGGGCAGACAAACCATAAAGGCTGCAGTATTTTGCATTAATCTCATTAAAAATCCAAGGAGTCACGGTATGGATCCTAAAACTGAAGTCCTAGTGTGAAGTTCAGGATGACAGCCTGATTGCTTCATGCCAATTGGGAATGAAAAAATACTGTTTAAATGCAGCAGAAGCAGCCCAGGAACACTGAGCAGGCTGCTAGTCAGTCACATAATCTTTACGTGTGATTGAGCTGTTGTTGTGCTCTGTAAGCCCTGTGCCTACCCAGCTGTTCTGATGTGGTTTGGTTTGTTTTTAAGGTCTTGTTGTGCCAGTGTAGTTGCTACGTTGCTGAGGATCAACAGTTCCAGTGGCTTGAAAAGGTAAAAGTGGCAAGACAATAAAATTGAGCAATGAGATCTTAGGGGTGGGGATCTTCCCCTTAGTGTAAGTGCCTCTTCCTTTCTGATACTCTAAACATGACAGCATTTGAAAGAACTGTTTTCCTTGTGGCTTTCCTAAATATTCAACAAATGATCAATTTCCGGATTCTGAGCAGTTCCTTTCTGCAGGGTGCCAGTTCTGTCTGCTGTAACTTACCAGATTGGTGCTATTACTTTTTTTGGGCCAAACTTTTTTTTTCTATTTGGCTTAAATTTTCTGTTGCATTTCAACTCGTTTCAGTTGCATTTCAGCTCTGGGAGAATCCTCCCTTATAAAAATAACTGCATTTGTACAGATGCCAAAGGATCACCAGACAAAGCTGTTGTGAAACTCATGATGGTTGGTATTTTCACTCATGGGTGTGTTCTGTTCCAGTCAGGAGGTGGAACTCTAAAGGGAGATGCCTCCAAAGCAGTATCTGGAGTATTTCAGAAAGCAGTATTTCAAAGCAGTATTTCAGATGTCTTGTATCTTAGCAAGCTGCCTTCCTAACATGAGCAGCCTGCTTTTACTTGGAGTCCTTTTTCTTTCTACAGTCACCATGAATAGAAATAATAAGTCCTAATATATTTGTAAGTGGATAGAAAGTGCTGAAAATCCAAAGCCTATGAAGAAACCCCATAGATTTACTAAATCTGTTAGATGTTCTCTTCTTGTTTGTTGGTTTTTTTGTTTGGTTGTTTCTTTTATCTCCATCCCAAGAGCAATGCATGTGTAGTTTTTACCTGAAGATTGTGATTCACATTTCCCTGAGTCCTACAATCATCAGTTAAATGGCCATTTGCCCTCTGCACTGAAATGGAAATAAATCTTTATGTTTTTTTGCTGTTACTGTGAGAATACAGACTTTGCTGATGTATTAACACTTCTATTTCAGGTTTTTGGCTGTATGCAAAAGGAGGGCCTGCAAGTAACCATTCTTTCAACGTGTCCTGTAGCTGATTATAAAACTCAGGAATCCACTTTAACACTTCCATCTCCATTTCTGAAAGCCTTGAAGACAAAAGAATTCAAAGAGCACATCTGCTGCCCACTGCTGGAACAGCCTAACATTGTGCGAGACCTTCCTGCTGCTGGTATTTTGCATTTCCAGTTACTTACAAGGCTGCTGGTGGCAACAGAAATTTCACTTGGAAGAGCATCCCATTGCAATTAACACTTGTGCTTAATTGTATGAACTGGCTGACTTCAGCTTTTTGAAAATTAATTCCTAACAGTTTGCCTTCTCACACAGGGACTGTTCATATTTTGAGTTTTTCTGTTTGGTTGGGTGTTCTTAGGAGGGGAGTTTGTTGTTTGGGTGGGTTTTTTCTTTTTATAGGAGTCCATATGATTTTTATTTCTACTAATGTAATGCAGTTTCCAGCTAAGATATTTGCCAGGAAGAAATACCAACAGCATTTTATTAATTTTTGGTGTGTACCTGAGGAATGATCCTGGTCTATCAGTCAGCATCCTGAGTAGCTAATTCATGAACTTGAATGCTTTTGAAGTTCTGGCCAGAACAAATGTGATTTTGTACACAGAGATTCCTTTTCTGCTGAGTGCAACATGCATGTTCTTCTCACTTGTATTTAGTGTTGAGCTATTGTCAAGTGTGGCAGATTCCTGCAGTGCTGTATCTGTGTTACACTGATGTCATCAAGCTGGACACGGTTACAGTGGAAGCATTCAAGCCTCTGCTTTCCTCTCAAACCCTGAAGAGTTTAGTCAAGGTAAAATTGCATATTCAAAACTTAATGGGGACTTTGGTCCATTGTTGTCTGTCTTCATCTCTTGCACTCTGCTGTTGATGTGTCTTTATGAGTGTTCTGCCTAAAAAGGCAGGAAAATACAGACTCGACTGAGAGAGGCCACTGATTTCTGGTACAGTACCTGCTGTAACACCTGCTTCTAAGTTGCTTAGAAAGAATGAATCCACAGCTTCCCTCAGAACTTCATTTTCACTTTCCAGTCTCTTCAGGGCAGTACCAGTATATCAGGGAGTGATTTCTTGTGATTGATTTAAGTTTCCTTTGGAGTTTTCATTACAGCTATTTAAGTCTGACAGACTTAATGTAAAGGGGGAGTGCAAGTCAACAGATCACATCCTATAGTTGAGCTGAAAATTCCTGAGGAGCCTTTAGCAGGTCTCTGAGTACCCTCATTTAGAAGAGCTTTGCTCCCAGTTAACATTTGAAATACAACTGCTACTCAGAGTCAAAAATGAGAACAGAGGACAGTGAGGCTTTTTTGTTTTGTAATGAAGCTAATGCTGATAATCTCTTCCTCTTCCTAGGATGTATCTGAAAGCACAAAGGTTCTGAAGAAGTTGCTGACAACCAATGAAATTCACAATAATATCTATATCTAAAGAGGACATTTATGACTCAGACTGCACTTTCATAACCTCCAGCTTCTTCTGGAAAGGACTTTTTGGAATTGTAGGTTTTTCCCTTAAAAGTAGAATAAATTCCAGTAGATTTTTACTTCTCAAGTTTGTTTTTCTTTACTTTCAAACTCATCACTACAAACATGTATATTTCTTCTGCATGGCTTGGGGTACTGTCTTCTGGAGCAATTTTAGGAAAGATCTCTTCACTATGAAAAGCAGCTTCTTCTGAAGGGATTGTTTTACCTAAATGTGTATGTTTTGTATTTGAAAGAGTTAAGGAATCTGCCCTGTGTACAGATGATGCTCAGTTATGAGATCTGATCACCTCCCACTCTGCCCACTCTGTGCAAGCAGCTGGAGAGGAGGAAGCTCAGGATGAGATGGATGGTTTGATTTCTGTGTTGGAGGGCATGATAACAGACAAGCAAGTAAAGGTGCAAAGAGGAGGAATTGGTTTTTGCCTCAGCTTCAAGCAGGAGCTTCTTTGAGCTGTAAATGGCAGTTAAGACATGCAGCTGCTATGGATGGATTTTGTGGGTGAACCAGCTGAGGTACCTAGGATGTGACTTGGTGACATGTGGGGCACTCACAAGATGAGCTATAAGAGCAAAGCTGGATAATGATGCTGACATGATGGTGACATAGAATTATTGCAGTGAAGCTTGGAAATATTTGAAATGAAAAAAAAGATTTTTTTGAAAAGGCAAGCATTTTGTTCAACCTCAGATGTTTCTGATTTATTACTGTGTTCTCTTTTGTGCCTGAAACACAGAAGTCTAAACAAGCTGAGGTACTGGCATCCACTTCTATACCATGGGAGAGAGGGAATTGAGTACAGCATCCCTTCTCCCTCACAGCAGTATTCACTAGTGCTTCCCCCAAATAAGAAGAAAAAGTTCCTGCACCAGAAAGTGCTTCCTGTGGTCCTCAGCAGCCTGGTAAAACCACAGGCTGCACAAGTGTGTTTTCCTGTTGCACATGCTGGTGTGAATCATTTACTGCCTTTCAGATGGATCCCAAAGTCCCCAGTCATGTCCCCAGAGCTCTGCACCATGTCAGTGCATCAAGAGGTTCCTGGTGATTCCTTAAGGAGCAACTGGCTCAAAATGGGAATAAATACTGAGTCTTGTAAGAGTGAGTAGGGCTCTTTAGTGTCACTCACTCAGCTTTTCCAGGGCTTCATGAACAAAGCAAGTTGACTTCACATGCCTTTTAGTTTTCACTCAGCATTGCACTTGTAGCATGCACAGCAAGTTGGATGTTAAAATTAAGATCAGCCCGTGGAGGTCTTGACTGGAATCATTTGGGGCTGAGAAAATAGTGCTGTAGTGCTTATAGTCACTTGTCTGAAAGGAAAGTAGCTTGCCTTGATTTTTTTACATCACCTCTGTCTAGGAGATGCTGCCAAGTGTTTCTGCACCACAGCTCTGGTGCTGCCTGACAAGGCTGCAGTGTTTTCAAAGTGACCTTTAATGTTTGAACTTCCAGAGTGCCAGCCTTGTGTTTTCTAGCATGGACATGTGGCTTCCAGACTTTAAAAGCCAATCCGTGTTATGAAAATGCATCAGTGTTGAATTTAAACCATATTTTAATAATTTGGCCACCTCTACAATATCCTAATAATCTTAAAATAGAGGACTTGAGATCCTCTGTAAATTTATTTGTAGCAGATGTTAAGTCTTCGGTGTATTCCACACATTTACACGCTGGAGGACAGATATTAAACATTACCCTTACAAAAATAACCCCAAACATATTTATTTCAAAGGACTGGAATGGTTCATTGCAGGAAGTGGATGCAGGAAGCTTAGTCCATTGTTGTGGTTTGTTTTAAAGGTGTGCTCAAAATAAGATGAAAAAAGTTTTAGTTATTGCTGCACTTGGACAAAACTATTTGAACGTTCAAAAGATAAAAAGCCTTTTTTTTTTTTTTTTTTTGGTATTTTGGTCCAGCAACTTTCTCAGCTGTTCTTTTTCTAGCCCAGTTTTCTTTTTTGTTTTTCAGTGCACTTCAACTCTTTGACCTTAAAGACATAATTATGGGGCACTAAATCCTAAGTATCAAACCTATTATCTGATGATTGAAAAATTGTCCTTCTGATCAGAACTCGAGAGCCAGAAATGAAAAACTTGCTGGCAAGAGGGAAACCTTATATATATAGCCTGGCAGGACAGAGTAACAGGTCTCTTCAGTAGCAAAGTGAAATGCTGCTTTTAAACCTAAAGACATTGTCAACAAGCAAACTCATATAGGTGGTCTCTGTTGATCTGTCTGGCTCCCAAGTGTGCAAGCTCAGTCAGATTCAGAAACCATGACAATTTTAGATCTTGAGGACAGCTTGGAGTGTTTTTATTTGAGTAACAGTGTAGGCTGGACTTTTCCTTCCTTTCTTTATGATAAAAGCTAAGGTTATGGCAAAGTCACATGTTTCAGGAGCTACTGAAACATGGAACTAACGATGAAAGTTCGTAAATGTGTCTTCACACAGAAATAAAAGGAAGGGAAGGTCTGCCCTACCCACTCCCACAGCTACTCCCTCTTTCTGTGTAGGAAACATCACCTACTTTGGGAAAACAAACCTCCTTTCTCAACAAAATGAAGAAAGTTTTGGGTGTTTTTTTGAAATGTGCTTTTTAAATCCTGACAAATTTGGCTTTATTAAAACAAAACTTTAATGTATTTTATGTATATTTTGTATTTTTTAATGTATTGCATTTTATGTGACTGCTTTCAGGAGACAGGTATGTTTAATAAGAAATGTATGCATATTCCAGATGAAAATATCCCAGAGGTGGAAAGAGGGTTCTCTCTCTTCTCTCTCTCTTCTCTCTTTCCTCTCTTTTCTCTCTCTTTTCACTCTCTCTTTTCTCTCTCCTTTCTCTCCCTCTCCTTTCTCTCTCAGGACGATAACCAGCTTCTCCCGAAGCTGAGGGAATACATTCCCGTTCGTTGCTCTATTATTTATTTCTCTCTCCCCTCTCCGAAGGTGACACTCAGAGGGGGACTGCGGGCGAGGCGGGGCCGGTGGCGGCCGCGGGGCGGCGCTGTGATGCCGCTGGAGGCCGTGAGGCGCGGCCTGCGTCGCCTGAGG
Source organism: Corythornis vintsioides (assembly GCA_025447755.1). Classification (NCBI taxonomy): domain Eukaryota; kingdom Metazoa; phylum Chordata; class Aves; order Coraciiformes; family Alcedinidae; genus Corythornis; species Corythornis vintsioides. Next base: position 24,793 of record JAOEGS010016583.1, on the reverse strand, counting down.
GCTGAGCCCGGCGCTCGCGCTCGGTGGCGGGGCCTCGGCAGCGGCCCCTGCTGAGGCTCTGGCGGCGGCCGCGCTTTCGCAGAGCTGGGTCGCTCTCGTTTCTCCGCCGGTTCCCGGCCGCGGACCAGAGCTCGAAATTGTTTTCCCCAGAAGTGAGTATTTGTGTTTTTGGAGCCTTAGGGATTTTTTTTCCCTCCCCGTTTTTGAGGATTTTAAGGGCCCCGGGTTCTGCGGCACTTCCCGGCGGTCCCTTGTCAGACCTCTGTGCGTTCCTACCCTGTGCACCTTCCTTGCTGCAAATACATCTGCAAATACACCTGCCTGGCCATCACCCTGTCGCCTTCCTGAGAGCATCTCCTCCCTGGCTTTTCCCTCCAATTCCTACAGAATTTTAGCTGAAGCCTGCTGGTTCGTTAACTATTTATTTATCAGCACCATCCATCATCAGTTTGCTGTTGTGATTGGCACCGTTTTTCCAGCGCTCTGCTTTTCCTGCTGCCGTGGTAACACACATCGTGCCATGTTTGTAGATCCTGGCCCGTCTCCCCATATGGTTTCCATATGGGAACATGCTGCTCTTGTTAGCCACCTTCGAAGCAGCCCGTCAGCCAGGTCCCCGCTCAGAAACAAATAAATTGTCTAGTGTCTACTGTATTTCCTTTCAGGCCACACTCTCCACTTTAAACTTGGCAGCGTTTCAGAACAATCAAAATCCAATCAGCAGCCGTGCTAACTCCATATGTTTCATTTCCAGACTATGCGAGGCAGAGGAAGCTGAGACTATTTTCAGCGTGTAGCAATGCTCAGGGTGACATGCCACAGATCAAGCTGCACGTTTGCTGCTGACTGTTACCCAAACCCCCCCATCCAGTGAAGAGAAGTGCTCAGGTTTCGTGCAGAAAGCTGTGGCCGTCCAAGTGCTGCAGATCAAATTAGTTTTCCCGGGCAGTGGAGCACTGCAATGGAGAGTGAAACAAATGTAAACTACAATGAGTTGGATGTGTTGGAAATATGCTGGAGTTCTCTGGGTCTGAGCCTTAGAACATAAACTTGACAGGTCACCTTTCTTTAACTGGTGTTTTAAACACGGTGGTTACCCTTGTCGTGGGTCTGTTGCTACATTCTGTTGAGCTGTGTGCTGAAGTGCATCAGACAGACTCCTTGTGCCTCTAAAAACCCTGCAGCCTGCACCTGGTTGTGAAACAGCATTTCAGGACATATGCATGTGCACAGGCAACAGCAGTTTCTCCAGCAAAGTCTCCTGGCAGCTCTCTGGGATCAGGCTTCTCCCTGTGAGTTGGAGATGTCTGTTTATTTTGCACTCATCTGTGCTAACTGATGGCAGGTGACGACTGCAGTGCCTGGCCTGCATGGACAGGATCTCCTGCCTTAACAGCAGCTCACCTGCCTGTGCTTATTGGATCAGGTGGGTCAGGTTAGTGCCTGTGGTCTTGCAGCACCTTGCACCAGAGATGAGTTTGGTCCCTATGCAGGACTTCTGAGCCATTGTCAGGCAGCACTAAGGGACACAGAGCTGTGGAGGCTACTTTCTCCAAAGAAGGCAGGTGCTGGGACTTCTGCTTGCATCTCTGGAGCACCAACACCATGAACCAGATCTCGAGCAGATGGTTCCTGCTCTGGGAAGCTCTCACATTATAGTGCACGGGGGAAAAAAGTCAAGCGAGCACGAGTCAGACTCTCACCTTGTACACAGGAAAACCAGTTCCCATCCCAAGGGACTGCATTTCTCACCTTGGAGCATACAAGAAGAGTGAGGAGGGTTGGTCCGGACTGGTAGCAGCTCAAACACATTTTTTTCCCTGCATCAGCCACGTAAGTAAAGAATTTGTTCAAGGTTTAGGGTGGCTGCTTTTAGGCAGGCTGGTTTCACAGAGGCCAAAAAGCATCAGCAGTCTCATCTGCCAGGCTGTGATGCTGTTGTGTTGGTCCCTCTGTGTGTTGCAGGTCTGGCTTGGCACAAGCGAAGCCTCCATTTTGAGATCTTTCCTGCAGGAGAGTTTTAGCCCCTTCGGTCTGACAGAGTGGGGAGAGCTTGCTGCCAAAGTGCAGGAAGCACCAGCAGAGCTGTTGAATGTTAATCCAATATTTAATGTTCGGTGGGTTGCCAGTGGTTATAAAGCTGTTCGTAAGATTTGATGGCTGTGTACAGCTTTCTGTGGTTACTTTACATCTGGCTCCAAGAGTGATGGATTTGAGTATACCACGAGGATGTCTGTTAGGAAACACTGTGAGGCCTTAGGAAAGGCAATAAACTGAGATTTGTCATTGTCAGGGAGCTGGCTTGAAGGATGCTTTGAAAAAGCACTCTGCGTGACCTTCGAGTGCAGAACAGAGTCAAGCTCCCAGGCTTCAAAGTGCTGCCACATGTCAGGAAAACCCAACACACTTGGAAAGCCTAGAAGGTGACAGCCAGCATGAGGCAAACATGCAGATCAATGCTAATTAAGTGAATAGTAATGTCTGAGTGAAAATAGCTGTTGAACTGCTCATCTGTGGTGTTTGATGATGCAAATGCCAGCGAGCATGGAGGAGGCAACACACAAGCAAAACTCCCAGACCTTGCTCCTCTTCTCCAAGCTTTCTGAACAGAAAACATGGTGCTGCACACACAGCTCTCTGTTAGGAGACAGGAGACTCCTAGGTGAGAGTGTTTGATGTGACAGCTGAGGTGAGGGCAAGGCCAACTTTGTGGTCAGGGACAGAAGTCTGTGGGAGTTTGGGACATGTGAACATCAGGCACTCGAGTTTGTCAGCAGCAATACCAGAGCCTGGTCTACAGCACCTTGGAAACAAAGGGATTTTTTTTTTCCATTGTAAATCTCCTTTTCTCATTTTGTTACTCAGTCTTGATCACCTCCTGTGTTCAATAAGCCTGTTTAAGCTTTTTTTTTGCTGCACCTTTTGAGTCTTTCCAATCCTTACTAAACCCTGACCCACGTCCTCTCTTTGTGAAGTGTTTTCTGTTCCTTCCTTGTTACTGCTGTTATTTGTTTCTTCACAATTGCCTTGCAAGCTGTTCCTTCCTTCCCTCCAGTTCTCTTGGTTTATTTGCACATCTGAGCTTTACTTTCTTTCTGGAAGGGAAAAACCCACCCGTTTCCTGGAGCAGCTGCACCTGGCTGCAGGGTCCATGTGGGCCCTGTGTCCTTCTCTCTTTCCCCAGAGGATGGTGGCTTCGTGGCCTGTAGAGACAGCTGTTTCAACAGGAGCAGATAGGAACAGGTCATAGGGATTCATCCGTTTCACTGCATTTTCACTTAATTGATTTTTAGCTTTTTTAATTGTCCGGGGTTGAGTCTGACTTTGCATCTTTCCTTGCCCTGCCATTCCCCAAACACTGAATGCAGAAAGAACAGGATTAATCTATTCCAAACCAATGATCTGTTTCCCCCAGTTGTGCTTTGTTTGTTATTTTTAGCATTTTCTCTCATGAAAAGAACAGATATAAGCTATTTTTAGTTTCAGTATTTGTTGCTAATTCAGTTCTAAAGCTTTAAGCTGAGTTATAAAGTGTGAAGCTGAACCCAGAAATCAAACAGTGAATTCTGAGATTATTTTTTGAGCTGAGTGTTTTCCCCCTGAGAAATCCATGAAATGGAAGTTTGGAGCTGTTGTTATCCTCTTTTCTCTAGCGGGGTGTGTCTTTGCTGCCTACACAAGGTTCACATAGACTTGAGGAAACTCAAGTGAGGCTTTCAGCTCTTGTGTGATGGGAGAAGCTGCCTGGGTCGTCTCTTGGCCCAAGGGGTGTTGAATATAAGAAAAGGGAAGGAAGCACTAGGAAGCAGGAGGGCAGTGTTGCCACGTCATAGGAGTTTAAGAGCTCTGCTACTTGCTGCATAAAGAACCTGCTGCTCAGTGACAGAGGAAGCATTTGGAGGGGACCCTTAACAACACCAGCTTTTCAGAAAGCAGGGGGGAAGGGGCTTTGGATGTACCAGCAGAGATGGTGTGTTTGGTAGCCTTGGAGGGGCTCAGTGTTCAACACCTGCCTTGTGCTTGTCTTTGTGAGACGAGGGCAGGAGAAACCATAAAGTGAAAATGGCTCTGGACCTATTTTTTCAAACCTTCTTTTGTTGTATTTCTGTGGCTTCTGGACACAGCACCTCCTTACACGAGTGCTGCATTAGTCAGAGTTACTACTGCCTTAATAGAAGTGCTGTTATGGTTTTGATTTGGCTTTGTTTGTGTTTGTGTGCTGCTGGGTGTTGTTTGTTTTGCTTTGTGAAGGATGCTCAGCTGTTCTGCACAGAGCACCAGGTCTCCCAGGGGAGGTGTCTGGGGGCTGGTGGCTGCAGCTCTGGTGACCAGCAGAGCTCTGTGGTGTGTGGCTGAGCTTGGGGAGGCTGCCAGTGCTGTGCTGGCTCTTGCCACTTGTGGTCAACAGGCCCCTGGGGAGCTGTGGAGTGATTTAAGATGCAACTTGTGAAAAGCAGCTAAGAAAAGGAAGGCCTGTGTTAACTGAATGAGTGAGTGAAAGGAGAGGCTGTGTAGGGGCTGCAGGCACAGGGGACTGAGCCTGGTCTGTAAGAATTGATCCAATTCCTGCTGCCTGGGCTGAATACTTCAGCAGTGACCTGGTGGCAAGCTACAGCCAAACCATCTCAGAAATACTATCCCTGAAGTTTTCTGGTGTTGAAGAGGTTTGCTGAGGAACTGATTGGGCTTTTGTAGTCTTTGCCCATGTGGTTTAGAGAGGAGGGGGCAGAGGATGCAGGCAGCAAAGGGGTGCTTTTGTCCTCACAGCTCTGTGAGCAGCTGACAGCTTTGAGGCATCCAAGCAAGAGTGTGGACTCCCAGCCCCAGAAAAGGTGATTTCAGCATTGTCAGCCCACCAAGCTCACCCCACAAACGGGGGGCCAGCAGTGCAGGGGTTGATTCGTGCCCCCTGCACCTTTCTAGTCCAGCAAGACACCTGGCAGTGGGCTTGAGGTGGCTGTGGAAGTGGGAGGATGCCTGCCCCAGAGTACAGGCCTTCATTCAGGCCACCTTTTTCCTCATCCTCCTCTTTGGTTTCCTATGCTGTTCCTAATTCTTACCTTTTTTACCCTTTTTGTCTTGGCTGGGGAGTAGGAGTGTTCGCCCCGTGTCGCCTCCAGAGCCCAGGCTCCTGCAGGACTGCTAAGGGGCTTGCAGCCTCTCTGATGGTTTTGCTGTTTCTCTGTGTCCTATTCAGTGTGAATAGCACTGGTCCCAAGGACTGTAAAAAAAATGTACTGGAAAGAATGTGTTCCACACTGGTGCTTAGTATTGTTTGTGTTAGTGCCTCACATGCACTGTTTTGAACAGCAGAAATACTTCTGAGAGCGTGTGTAAAGCGGGGTGGAGACACATCTTATTTTGGTGCTGTAAACTTGCCTTTCCGTTCCGGGGGAAGCACAAACAGCAAATCCCTTCACCCTTTTACATCAGTGCAACTTTCTAGCATCTCTGTCAACTGTTCTGCCATCAGGATCTGTGCCACACCCCTAGGAGTGAGTGCAGCAGCAGCAGACAGGCGTAGCGTGAAGAATGTGCATTGGACACAGCCCGGATTGAGGCTTAGCCAAGCAGCACTCCATGTGTTGTTTGGGTGGCTTTCAACATCCCAACCAAAAATAAACATCAATTATGCTCCTCTCTTCGCCCTGTTGAAATACAGCCTGTAAAGAAAAAGCAAAGAAAATAGCTTGATGTTTGCCATCCTGTCTGGCTGTGGCACGGGACCTGAGAGCCAGAGACTGCCCCGTGGTACAGGAGCCAGCAGGGTCAGCCTGCTGGAGAGGGGATGAGTGATGCCTCTAAGGGCATTCTGCCTGCTCCAGCCCTGCTGCTCGGGGGGCTTGGCTGGCAGGCACAATGCCCGTGCCAGCCCATGGCAGCCAGACCCAGACAGCCTGAAGTCCCTGTGTCTGGCACAGGAAGATGGTTGGGCTGTCAGCTTTTGTCTCTCGGGGTTTTAGCCCCAGCTTGAGGGCTGTGCCTCAGTGTTCCTGGTGAGCATGGTGGGACTGGTCACGCAGACCATTACTCATCTGTCACCAGCCCTTGCTGTGCTCTTGGGTACTTTCCTAGGAAATGGACAGCATGGCCAAAGGGCCTCGTCATTCAGATTAAATTCAGAAACAGAAAAAACCAAGAAAGAAGAAACCGAAAGAAGAAACCACGAGAGTTCTGTTACATCCTTTTTGAAGGTGGCACATCAGCAGGAAAAATACCCAGGCTGATGTGTGATTTTTACCCTTGCAAGAAACACCATCCCAAAATCCAGTATGTGCTTCTGACAGCAAAGGAGTGGCTTTATTTTACAGCTAGATCTTGTCACTCAAGGTTTCAAAAGCCCTATGCTGAGCCCAGGTGAGGGATTGAGCTCTTTCCTAGTGTAATTGCCACTGTTCTCAGTTACACAGTCATTTATTGGACCTTGTTAAAACTCTGATCCTTATTCTTAATTCTTCTAAGGCCTGACCTTATCTTAATGCCTCCACAGCATCACAGAAACAGCATCAGATTGCTCCCAGCTGTGTCAAAATCTGTCTCTGAGGGGGATGGCACATTTATGTAACAAGAACAAGGTTGTGCCCCCAACCTTCCTGCCTTTTAATTGTTAAAGCTTACTTTTTTAGAACTTATATTTAGAAGACTCAGTATTTAGGTGTATAATGGAAGAGCAAAAGTTGCAATGAGAGTGCAAATGCTCGGGGAGAGAAAATGACATGCTGAAGACTGGTTGATTATTTGTCACATAAGCAATCTGTATTTAGAGAGTTACATAAAAAAATGTGGTTTCCATAGTGAAAAATGAGAACACCCACTGGTGTTAGGCAGTTAGGAACAACCAGTTTATATGCAAGCTAGAATGAGGAGAAACATAAAGAATACCCTTCAGCTTTCCTAACCACTGTTTTACTTAGACCACAAGGTACACTGAGTGTTGCTGAGGAAACTTAGAGCTTTCCCCAGTATGCTCAGGAATTTGGATCCACCTCTTTGATTGTCACTGGCTGAGCTCACATATTTACTGCTAGGGCACTTTAATACAGAGTGATGGAGACATTAAGCTTGAAGCTGGTCTCCTATTCTGAAAATTACTCACCATTTGGGAGGAGAATAAAGTGTGTTAATCTCAGCTCCTTGGCTGAAATTCCCAGTAAAGGTTTTACTTCTCCATTCCCAAGAATAGGCACACTGTTCCTTGAGAAATAATTCATATTTAGAGCGTTACTGTGTATATAACATTTCAGTGCACCAGTGCACAACTAATCCTTAGAAGGAAAAGTTGCCCTCAAAAATCTAGCCAGCTCTGCAATACTTAATGTATATGGACTTGAATGATAGGCAAAATGTTGAAAGAATTAAGTTAAATGTATTTCAGGGGAAAAAAACCATTAGAAAAACTCTTGGGCAAATCTTTTACAGATGGTAGACAGCTTAATTGCTGTGGTAAACTCGTCTGACAGTGCTGGAAAAATTCTGGTGCTACAGTAATCTGTAGAACCCAGTGGACCAAGCTGAAGTGGCTTGAAACAAAGACAGGCATGGCTTTATCTGAGCTGGGCTGCTAAACTTTCACCCAGGCTTTTTTCCTTCCTTGATTTTCTTCCATTTAACTCCTTTTAACCCATTTGAAACCCATCTCATTTAGGGTGAGATTTCTGGAGAAGAGGAAGGTGGATCCACCTTCCCCACCAGCCTGACAGAGAGGAAAGCTGGACCCAACATCAGCCCTGGGGAGGTGTTCTTACCCAAGAAAATCCCTCCAAGGTGCTGCTGCTTGGGTTGCAGTGCAGTCTGAGCTCTGCTGGCATACCCACAACCCCTGACATTATACAGCAAACAAGCAACAAACAATTAAAATCTATAAAGTATGGGACAGGTGCTGCAACCGGTTGCTTCCTGGTCCAGCTGGGAACAGAACAGGAGATGTTTTTTCTGTGTTGTGCTGCACATTTTGCTTTATCCTCAGAGTGTGGTGCACCTGAAGGAGGTAAAGGGTGGTCACCCAGGTCAGTGCAGCTCAAGAGCTTGGCACTTCACTGAGGTTTTTTTTTTAGTTATGAACAATCTTGAATAAACTGCACTTTTCTGGATGCGTTTTTTACCCACCTTAAGAGCCTGCTGCCACAGCTGCTAATGTGTTTTGGAAAGCTCTTTGCAAGACCTGCTAATGAGCTACAGCTTCCATGAGGAGAACAGCCCTGGAGATGCTGTGGTCCTCGGGGATACAGGTGTTCCTTTTGAACATGCCTCGGTTTTTCCCCCTGAATACAATGCCCAGCCTTCTGCAGAGCAGCTGGCACAGCTAAGTGAGCTCAGGCACCTGGAATATCCCACCTGTGGCCCCTCTCATGCTGGAATTTTCCCACTGCCTTGCTGGAGAGGTGTCTGCTCTCCAGAAGAACCAGGGATTCCTGCACAGATCCCTGTACCCTTGGAAAAGGCAGCCAGTGCAGGCTGTGTGAATGGAGTGAAGCCTTCTTTGTAGCCCTCTTGCTTTCTTCTGCCAGCATCTCTACCCAAAGGTGATAGACCTCTCCTGCCTGGCGTTGGTCATCCTTCCCTGCATGCTGAAAGCCTGTGGGTGGTGTGAGTGGAGGGGAAGTGCAGATTACACCCTTACAAGGCTTAGAAACTGCATCTTTGGCCATGGGCTTGCAGGGGAGTTGCTTGATGAGCAACCCTTTGAGTCAGCTGGAGCTCTGCAGGAGTTCCTGCACAAGTGCAGACATCCAGCCCTCCTCGGGACCAGCTGAGACATCAGATCAGTTTCCCTAGCAACACTGGTAAAACCCTCCAGACCATGCAGCAGCAAGTGTTTACTAGTGCCTTGAACGGGGCTGTGTTGTCACAACAAAAGCCATTGTTTACTCCTGGAAACCCCCTCTCTGGGCAATGGAGAGAACCATCCCAGAGAGTCTTAAACTGGTTAAATTTTAAAATCCCAGACTTCAGGATGGGGTGGTTCATCAACTACCATTTGTCTCCCTCTTGACTGATGCCAAGGTCTTCAGCTTGCACAAAATGAGATCTATTGGTTGCTTTATCCCACAAATGTGGGACCAGAAAGATCTCATTCCCTCTGTGAGACAGTCTTAAGCCTTCCTTGTTTAACTAAAGGTTGTAATTTGCTCATTGTGACAAACAGATTATTGTCTGTTGAGGGGATCTGGTTCCATGTTTGTGGAATAAATAAAAAAATCTTAATAACTGACATGAATAAAGTCATGTTCATAATTCTCCCAAAATAGAGGCAGTGGGTGCCTCCAGAAGGATGCATTTGGCTTTAAAATGGGAAAATAGTTCATTACAGGAACCTGGGGAGGCTCCTCTTCTTTCTTTTTTCTTTTTTTTTTCTTTTTTTTTTTGTGGATTAGCAGAATTCACATTTATTTTGCATATTTTTTTTTAAGAAAGTAACGAATATTTACGATTTAAAAGAAATAAGGACTTCTGCCTGGTTTTGAAAGGTTACTTTGAGATTTGAGGGAGGGAAAAAAAGACAAGGCAGCATCTCCTCATGCATCCAAGGTGAGCTGTGGGATTCCTCATTGCTGGACTGCCATTCAGTAAAAAAAGGGGTTTTCTTTCTCTTTTCATGCTAGATGGCAGTAACAAGTCTCATAAGACAGTCTCTTAAGCAGGGGCAGATTTTTCTCCCCTCCTCCCTTTCTTTAAAAGATTGTAAGGAATTTAAGCTGCTGTTTGGTAAATTGATTGGTTCTCTTATCTGGTGGTGCAGATGAGTAATTGCATTGGATAATATTTCTGTTGCTCTCATCTGCTGGTTTAATGTGCTGAGGAAAACCTTTGCAGCAGGTGAGCACAGTGTCTGTCACTGCTGCTCCCTCAGCACCCTACCAACCAGATCTGCTTGCATTGGAAAATGCTGACTGCTGAGCAGCTGCTGCCCAGGGCAACTGAAAGCATCCTCCAGCCAGAGACCTGCCAGTGTTTTGCAGAGGAAACCCAGGCTCCACTCCCTCTTCTGAGCAAGGAAGCCACATTTTCACACCTTGTGGGAGAGATAGAATTCGTTACTTTTGCATCTATGAGATATGCCAGATTGTGGACAAGTGGAAACCAGCATTCCATCTACTGTAGTATCCAGGTGTAAATAGGAGTATAGTGTGCTTAATTTACCAAGACTGGTCAAAATAACATCCATCTGAATGTATTGCTGTTGCAGGGGCTCTAAAAAACTCAAACCCAAATAGCAAGGCAGGAGACTGTGACAGAAGATTCAAGTTGTCTGTTGCTTTTTCCTTTGATGCTGTCTTCTCTGTGGTCTGCAGTCCAACTCTGCTCTGCATTTTATCCTGCTGTTTGCCTGCCTAGCAAAAGCTCCTTTCTTATGAAATATGCACTTCCCCAGCATACTTGACTGCTGAAGTGAATAGGAGCTTTGTAAATGGAAACACAATATGATTCAGCTCTCAAAGGTGTGGAAATTTCATCTTTAGATACTCAGAGGAATATGTTCTGAGTTGTTTTTTCCTGTATGTACCCATGTTGCATTTACTTGACAGATAACATCCCTAGCCAGATAATGAGTGTATCTCTCAGAAATTGTACACAGAGGATTTTTTTATGGGTTTTCTTCGGTCCCATCCTATTTTTAGAGTTGCATGTAATTCACACTACTTCTCTCTCCATCATAATAAGGCAACAGATGTTCAGTTAAACTAAATAATTGTCAAATGTTGTGTTCCTCTCTTTCACAAGTAGGGCCAAGAAACAATTTTCTAGGGTTGATCTGGAGAAAAACAACAACACAAAACAGTTTCAGCAAAATTGAAGCTGACTTTGGATAGGGATCAAATATGAATGGACTCGATGGAAAAAAAATGCAGTGTTTTCATGGAATCGTGGAAAGATTTGTTAGGAAGGGAGCTCTGGAGGCCCCTATCCCTGTTCTCACATCCCAGTGTGGGTAACTGCAAAGCCAGTTGGCTCAAACACTCGTCCAGTTGAGTTTTGACACTGCAGGTTGGAGACTGCTGGAGGTTGCAAAGGAGTTTGTTACAGCCAGCCACAATTAATCCAAATGAAATGTCCTAAGAGCGAATGCTGTCCCTGGATGGGGGCTTGGTATGATGCAAAGCCTCCAGGCCTGAGCAGTGTCCTGCCATGAGCAGCTAGACCCTTCCATGACCTCATGAATTTCTTCTAGTGCAAGGGTTTCAGGAACTCTTTATTTGATGACCCCACTTTGGCATGTCTTCATATGCAGAGCCACTGTACTGCCTGCACGTTCAGACCCGGGCTTTAGCACTCTAGCCAACTCTTCAAATGCTAAGACATGTGGGATTTTGCCTTTTATACTCTTTCTATGGACAATAGAGAATACTTTCCAGCAGGATTTCAGCAGCCTTCTTGCTTTGACATTGAAAACATTCTTGTGGAGAGCAACAATCACACAGAAATTGCTGTAATAAACGGTTCCATTTATAGAAAGATAAACAATATTTATGTGCTATTGGTAGCACTTTGGATGAAATCAGTGTGTGAGCGTGTGTTTAAAAAAACCCCTCAACAGCAGAGGAAGAAGATGACACGAAGCAAGAACAAGTCCTTGACTGCCTGTCTCAATGGCCTCCATAAACCCATGTGCTGACAGTAATTTAAAATGATGCAGTGTCTGGCTGGCCACTAGATGTATGACAGATGCTCTTGTCCCAGAAGGGGCTTGGGATCCCGGGTTGGATTAGGCCTCCAGGAGCAGTGATCTTTGCAGTCTCATATCCAGGTGTCTCACCTGCAGGTTAGGATAAGACCCTCCAGAGACCTGAGGAGTCAGTGCAGACAGAAACACGTTTGCTGATTCAGGGCTGGACATGCTGATGATGCCCAAAAGAAGAATGTGATATGAAACCAAACCAGGACCTGCTGTGTCTGTGTCTCATGGGCTGACACTTCTCATCTCATGGTTGGTCCAGAGTGGTGGGTTCACGAGCTACCCAGGCTTCACACAAAGCCTTTGTAAGAGATACCTGTGGTAGGAAGCAACCAGGCTTGTACTCCTCTGAGATGTTCTTGGGTGCTGGTGATGGGGTGTGAGTACAGCCTGTACAGGGAGAGGAGCCTGTTATCCCCTTTGCTCTGACCTGCCACATAACACACACCATTACATCTCACTCCAGCTAAGTTTCTGGAGACTAAATATTTTCCCTGTTCCTTCCTGCCCAACGGAGCAGCCTGCTGCCAGTAGTCAGCCAACAGGAGCTGGGGAAAAGAAGATGATGTTCCCCTGAGGTAAAGGAGATGGATCTTTATCACAGAGTGTCAGGGGTTGGA
>JAOEGS010016583.1:0-10498 GCA_025447755.1 Corythornis vintsioides | reverse complement strand
TTGACAGACACTGCTGAGCTCCCCCCTCAGCCTCCTCTTCTCCAAACCTTTATGAAACCTTGTAGCATGCAGCCCCCATCTCCCGGGGGGCTGGCACAGGAGGGGGGCATGGAGGAAGAGCTGAGGGGCAGCTAGAGGCATGGTGGTGTGTGTGGAGTGAGCACCCCGTTGGTGCTTGCTGCACCAGAGGCACTGGCCACTGGCAAAGCACTAGCTCTTCGTGAGTGAGCTCCCTGAGTAGGCACTGTATGCTAACTTAAAACCTAATGTGTTATTCCTGGCTTTCAGTACAGCTGGGTACCCATGGCCAAAGCTCTGGGATATTTATTGTAGCAGGGCAGGAGTGCTTTGTGATGTGAATGTGCTGCCTTCACACCGCCGCGCGGACAAAGCCTTTCTTCATCTCTCTGCCATTAATGGTTTTCTCAGAAGAAGCCATGAAGTCAATCCTGTTGTGTTTGTCAGCTGGGTTTTGACTGCATGTATTTTGTTCCACAAAGGGGTTATTCAAAACCTCCCCCTCAGTGTTAATGAATTGCAGACCAGGTGGAAGGCGAGCCAGGTGGGGCTGGAGAGATTCCCGTCTGGTTTCCATCTCACCAGCAGGCTGCGTGTGGAAGCAGGGCTTGGCTCCCAGCACTGGGCCCTCGCTGCTCAGCGCAGGCTTGGCAGCCTACCCTGGCCAGGGGAGAGCACCGGCATCCACAGGCATCGTGGATTTCCTGAGCAGCCTGCAGCCCGGTGCTCACCGAGGGCACCTGTGGGTGGAAAGTAGCAAAGGAGATGAAGACCCTGACCATCACCCCTTCCAATCCGATCTCTTTGGCCCCTGTGACTCTTTTTTGAGACAAACTCTCCATTCAGAGCACTTAAATCTGGTGATGTTTAGCTGTGCTCTCGTTCAGCTCTGGGCTGTTCCAGGATTTCCTCTCTGCCATCTCCCAGTGCCAAGATCTCCTACCAGGGAACCACTCAAAATGAGGAGTTCCACAGCAGTCCCACCACTGCATATTTCTCCTCAACGGTGAAAGTCAGATGTCAAACAGTAATGCTCCCTGTGAAAAGAAACCTCACATCCCTAATAAATGTACATAGTGTTTAAGTACACTGGCTCATTTAAACTCTTCAGCACCTCTACCTGTCCTTTTAATTTCTGCATTTCATCTGCCTGCTGTAAATATACACAAAGCCAGAAGAATGCTTCTCTTTCCCCAGGAGAATATTTTCTGTTGAGTTTGGCTGTGCAGAGGCCTGTTTTGCAGATGAGTTGTGAGCACCAGATTAATAAAAGCAGGAGGAACTGTGAAATGGCAAGCTGGGATGAAAGGTGGACCCGCAGTCACGCTGCCCTCCAGGACACTGCATCTTATTGCACAGCATTAACAATTCACAAGTACTCCAGAAACAAATGCCTACCAAAGAAGACTTTTATGGAAATACCATCTCCCTCAGGCAGAAAGATGCTGGGTAGCATCTATGGGGTTATGGAGAGCCACACAGAGCAAAATGAGGAGGTGAGAAGTCCTGCTCCAGCCAAGCACCACCCCCCGTGGTTATACAAGGGCTCATGCTGTGTGGAGTGCCAGGGGAAGAAATGAGGGCAAACATGCTTTCTGCTTCAGGCAGCTTTCAGTATAGGAAATTAAAATCTAAACATAAAAATGCCTCTGGAAATGTCGAGGATGGTCCTAGCAAATCACATAACAACAGCAATTTGTTATTTGGCACTTGGTTTAGTGTCATCTGCACAGAGAGACAGTGGGATTTCTGAGCTTTGCAGAAGCAGATGCTGTAAGAAGGATCAAACTACAGAAAGGAGTAGAAATTATCACAGCAGGCAAGTACCCAGCAGAGGCAGAGCACAGCACTGAGGCAGGATTTACTAACTGCTAAGCTCAATTATGATGTTGCAATCGAATGTACCAGGTCAGAACACTTAGTTCAGCACCTTCCTCTCATAAGTGTTTTCAGATTCTTTCAAGGGCAGAGTGAGAAATCCCTTAGTAAAGTGGAGTAAAATGGGGAGAGAGGTGAAGGTGTTAAGGAAGAGCTGGAAAAAAGCTGAGCTTGGTCTGAGTGTTTCAGAGGCCAAAGGTGTTTGGGTTTTTAAGCACAACTCTCACTGGCATCCAGCTGCTCTGAATGCAGACTGTGCTGCTGAGGGACTGGGCTCACAATTGCTACTACTGTCTATTGTTTTCAATTACCAGCCCTCTGGTTTCAGGCAGTGCACACAGAAAAAAATGCTTCCCCAGTACACAGGGCAGGCATGGTGACCAAACAAGGTGCACAGAAGCAAACCTTGAAGGATTAATTCTTATGCTGTCATAAAAATGTTGTCACAACAACAGCAACAGAGTCAGAGCAGCAATAACTGACCACAATTATTAGGTAATAAGTTTTATGGGACCATAAAAAAAGGTGTCCCAGCCTCAGAATCAGGTTTTTTTTGCATGCATTTACAAAAGAGTTGTGGCAGGTGAGTTGCAAGTCAGGGGTTTGGTGTGAGAAACATGAGAAAGAAAGAAGGCTGGAATGATGCTTTTTAGTCAAATGAAATAGACTTCCAACTTTTCAAGGCTTTAGGAGTGATGAATAGGAAAGTTACCCTGTGGCTTTTCTAGGGAGAAAAGGGAGATCCTTCCCTTTGTTGGTTGCTGCATCTTGTACTGAACTGGGAAGACACAGGCTTAAGGGTCCCTGTGACTCAGCTGGGGCATAGTAACAGCTTCTGGAGCTGCTCTTCCCATCAGCTTTCCCCCTCATGTTAACAGCACTGAACAGCTGTACTGCTACAGAAGGAGAAACGCTATCTACCTGAGATGCTGTTTAGTAAGACATGGAGCACAGCTCCAATCAGTGCTGTTTGATCAGTGTTTGCAAAGAAAGAAGCACTGTAGCTTGTAAAGTCTGTTAATAATCATGTGAATTGTCTCCCAAGCAGGGCAAAGAAGTGGGTTTAGACTTAAAGAGATTGTTGAATGAGAAGAAAATTCCAGATTCAGGTGCCAAATAATCAAAATTTCAGGTGCTGCTACAGAGTGCACCTGAAAATGTTTTAGAGGAGATGTCAAAGTGACAATATTTCAAAACAGATGTAAAGTTCACTCCAGTCTAGTCAACTTGCACGAGGTATTTACTGCAGACCATGGCACCAGGCAGGCAGCTC
Organism: Corythornis vintsioides; assembly: GCA_025447755.1. Lineage (NCBI taxonomy): Eukaryota > Metazoa > Chordata > Aves > Coraciiformes > Alcedinidae > Corythornis > Corythornis vintsioides. The sequence goes on along the minus strand of JAOEGS010016583.1, from coordinate 7,329 downwards.
CAAGGAGCTCTCACAAGCAAGACAAAAACTCATGGGCATCAGTTTGAGGGAAGAAAAAAGTGCAGCTAGAGAACTGATAAAGCGAAATAGTCTAATGGAAATAGGACACCCAAGGGCACCAAAAGCAAATAAACCACACTTGTCATCGTTACTGTGAGGCAGTTGCTAAAGGAGGGAAACAGAACAGGATTATCCTTTACCAGTGACCACGGTGTCACTGCTAATGCCATCTGCAGAAAGAACAGAATGATGCACCTGAAATGCTGGAGAACAATCATGGCCTCATCCATCTGACCCAGGAATCAGTGCAGTGCAGGATTTGGCCTTTTCTAATGCCTCAGAAGTGTCAGCACAAGCTGAACTTAAAGCCTGAGTGATGTTTTTCTTGCCAACCTATGTTATCATCTCTTTCAAGCCAAGTTTAATCGTGTTCCCAGGAAGAGTTGTACAGAGACAGTGCTGACAGCCCACGGGTGGTTTCTGTGCCATTCTGCCCTTGAACTGGAGCTGTCCTCGTGGTCTGGCAACAGCAACACAAGTTTCTCAGAAGCTGGTGGGACATGGAAGACCCTCGACTTCTCAGGCAGAGACCTTCAGCAAGTCAGAGCAGTTGCAGCATTCCCCTTAGGAGTTTCCTGGCCTTGTTGCAGCGTGTCTGTGTGGAAGGGCTCAGTTTGCCATGGCCAGCCCTCTCCTGCCAGCAGTCTCTGAGGGGGTGACTCCTGCTGCCACACGCAGAGCAGGCTGTGTGGCATCTCTGATGCAGCTGGGCAGAGGGATAAATCTGGTTAAGAAAAGAGATTTTGTTTCCACACAAATCCTTTGGGAAGCAGAGATGATGAATGGAAAAAAAATAAATAAATTATGGGACTTTAGGAAAATATATTTCAAAGTTTGCCAGTGTGTGGCAGTGGTCCTTTAATAATGGCAGTCACACAAAGCAAAAGGCAGTTAAGTGGCACACCTTGTTGTGGTGGCCAGCTTGGAAGAGGACCCAGACAGCTACTCCTAGGCCACATGAGATTCAAAACAATCTTCGAGACACCAATAAAATGCAAACATATTAAAAAAAAAATCACTGCAAGATCTACAGTAGCTTGAGCTGAGGTGTGACAGAAATGAATCGCTCATAAAACCTGCCAAGGAGGAGCAATTTAAAGGATGCCTTTAACACTTTTCACAATAAAATGGTTTTCATAAACAGCTCATATATCTCCCAGTCTCCCTTGGATGTGTTGCTGCTGAGTGATTCTGCAGTCATTAATGAATTGCAAACTTCCCCTGTCCCTGCAGCCAAAGTCAAACCGTTAACAACTGGTCCCTTTCTAGAATGATGACCTTTCAAACAGGCTTTGAGTAGTAATGAGCACAGATGAAGGCCACTGAGGGCTGGATATCTCACCACTTTGGGACCTCTGGGAAAATCTGCCTCGTTGACAGTGACATCTCAGCTCCAGGGGTGTTGTTTTGGCAGCAGCCTGTCCAGCTGAGAGGCCACTCTGCACAAGTCCAGATCCATTTTAATGTGCACCCCCACGAGCTGCTCTCAGTGCTGAGAAGGGGCACAAGGCAAGGGAGAGAGTGTGGAAGGCACAGCATCTCAGCAAAGCAGAATAACCAGTGAATTCAGAGCCCGTTTCCTACTCAGCTTCCCACTTTGCAGGCAAAGCAGTAGCTCGTTTGGAGAGCAGTCTTTACAAGCACTTTGGGGGTGTCTGCAGAACCCTTTGCTCTCCTGACACAGCGAGCTGCTGCTCTGCTGAGTGCAAATGCAGCAGCTGTGTTTGCAAACGGTTACCCTGGCATTTGGGTGGAAGATGCCTGTGAGAGCCTCTGTGCACGTGTAAAATGAGGCATCGACAGGTAACATGACCTGAATCACCTCTTTTTTATTTAATTTCTTTATTAATTTATTTATTTTTATTAGTGAAAACCCAGTGGAAAGCTTTCCTAAGAAGGAAATACCTGAAATGCTTCTGCTGAAACCCTTTCCCCCTCCCCAGCCACCTGATTGGAAAGTCATCCTGTGTTCTGCCAATAGCAGGGCTGCAGCAGTGACTCCTTTATCTTTGCCACAGCTTTACTGTGGTGATACCAGCCCGGCTGTGGGGAGGGCAGTAAGGAAAAGAGCTGCGTGTCCAAGTGAGGGACACCTGACCCCTTAGCAAAGGGAAAATGAAACCACGAGTGGCAAGAAGGGTAGTGGTTTGAGAAAAAAAAAAAAAGAAAAAAGAAAAAAAAGATGAGTTTGGGTGTCTTGGTTTTGAGGAATGATGAGCTGCTTCTCCTGCCAGAAAGTGTGCATTCTCATCTAGCACTGTAAACAGAGCTGCTGGATTAATTAAGTGTCTGTTAAGTTACTAATTAAGTCATGCAGGAAGCTGAGGCTGAACTGAACACTTTGGTGCAGACCTGTGAGCCCTGGCCTTGCTCCCTCATCACTGACTGCCTGCCTCCTGAAGGAATAAAAGGCAAATCTGCATCTTCTAAATGCCTGCCATAATACTGAGATTGGGGATTGCATTGCTGTCTCCAGTTCCTGATTTCTATTATTAGGTCTATTATATATTTCCCTCTGTTCACAATGAGAGATAATAAAAGATATAAAAAAGATAAACTATTTCACTGTGACTGTGACAGCAAGGGTATGAAAACTGCTTAAACCAAACTATTATTTTAATACCTCCACCTCACCCCGGTTTAAAATCCAGCAAGGAGCCTGAACTGGAGCATATAGATGGATGCACATTGGTAGCAAGCTGCTAGGAGCGTGGCTGAATGAACAGTGAGAGAAACACCATTGGGTAATGAGCTTTTTATTTCCTTCCACTTGGTGGGTGCATGTTCCTTTAGCTGTGTCACCAGCAGGGATTTCACCATGCCACTTCTTAGCAGTGTGTGGAGCTCCTTTCCCTTTGATACACAACACAGAGCTTTGCTGCTTGGACAGTTTATTTTGAGTGTTTGGTTGAATGAAGAAGAGCATGCTGCAAGCTCTCACTTGTTGCAGGGCAGAAAGCTGAATTTGGCTGGGGTGGGGCCTGCCAGGAAAGTGTGTGTTGATAGCTCGTCACGCTGACGTCTTTCTGGAGGGCATTCATTCTTTCCCTAAGAAAAAGACACATTTCCTCTATAATGATGTTTAACTCTTCAGATCCCTCTCTGCAATTGTACTAGAAAAATCCATGACAATCTGCCCATCTTTATGGTATTGTCTTGATCATATTTATCTTTATCATCTTATTTTATCTGTGAAAAGGACAGAACGACCAGAGAAGTGAGCACGCCAGATGGGTGACTACAAGGAGCCAAAAGAGCAGCGTAGCTGAGATGTCAGGTCAGGCCGTGCAGAGGTGAAGCAGGTGGCAGCACAGATCATCTGGTGACACACCAGACAACCCCTCTGCTCTGCTGCCAAGCCCTGCACAGGCAGAAGGGACAGGGTTTGCTGTGTTCATTTGAGTAACAGTTCTCCTGCTTTGCAGTCTCTGATTTCATTCATGTTGCCTGCTGTCCTCTTTTAGAGGGAATTTTTGGCTGAGATTTTTCACAGCCAATTAAAATGTTTTGCTAAAAAGTGTGCGAAACAAGGGAAAAGCAAGACCCTTCCCAAACAAAATTTGCCAAAGAGATTAGATTTCAAGTAGTATCAAATAAATGACAATAGAGAACATTTGCTTTAAGGACTGCCAAAGAGAAGTCATTTCAGGCAAGAGAAAGGCTCACTAGGTAGTGGAATGAACAGAGAAAGAGATCTTAGCAATATGGGAAGAAAATGAAATGCTAATGAAATGAAGCTGAACAAAGAATATAGGAAGACAGGTTAACAATTGTGATGGAGAAATGGGTAGCCAGTATTAAAACAAAAATCCACCCATATGGTACATATATAATTAAGGATATTTGCTTAACCATTCTTGCCTCTCATTTGTATGTGCCTGCCATGGCCATCAGGTCAGCTGAACTGTGCCACATCACAGCTGTTCAGAGAAGGACTGTCTCAGAGCTGCAGGTGCCAGTGTGTGGAAGAGCAAGTGGGAAACCATGCCGTGTTAATATCAGCAGAGAAATGACTTGCCTTGGCCCTCAGTCAGGAACTGGAAACAATGGCACACGACCCTGTGTGATCAACAAAACTCAACTGCCAGTAACAAAGAGTCCCAGCCAGCTGTTTAAGAACAATTGATGGATGCTAACAGGGAGATTGCATCACTTGGGATCACGAAAGCTTGAATGGAAATAGAAGCTTTGGTTATTCCCAAGATAGCAAGTCACAGTGTGGCTGGATAAGCTGCTGGGTATACACATGCAGGAATCTGTTAGGGGGGAAGTGTGCTTGATGGTGATGTGGAGGGCAGAAGAAGCAGAATCTGAAGCACAGGAGGGAGGCAAAATGATTAATAGGGGAGGAAACAGGGGAATTTGGAAACCTGGTAAGGAAACACCCAGCAGAGCTCTGTCTGTGCTCCCTGATAGCCTTACAAGTGGTCAGAAATGGAAGGGTTTGTTATTCTGCCAATGTCAGGCTGGCTGGCCTGCCCCTTCCCTGATGGATGAACTTTTTATGGTGTTTACTCTGTTCCAGCTCTGCTGCAGCACTGCATCATTTTCCCTGCCTGCTCAGATGCTGGGTAACTAAAGATAGCAGCTCTTTCTTACGCAGTTCTTGACAGCTGCCACTAAATGACCCGTGTCCCTGCAGATAGAGTTTGGGTTCAGCTTTTCTGTCATCTGTGTTTCACTAATCCTAATTCCTGTTATCTCCCAGGATTCTTCTCCCTCCACCTGTGCAGTGACTGTAACTGGCCAGGGTTTCCCTCATTCCCAGAATTCACCATGGCCTCTTACACGTCTGTTGTGCTGTTTTCTCCATCCTCACTTCATTTCTCTCACTTCTGTGTATTCACATTGGGCTTCGAAGGCCTTTGAAGACCTTGTGTCTGCCTTTGCCAGCCTACTTTGGAGGCAGTGGAGAGGAAAGTCATTCCCGGGGTGTTTTTTTGGCATGGTTCTTCACAAAACCTTCAGGAACACCTGGTAAGTGCAGCCAAAATGGTACTGTTTATTGGCAGTGAGTGCACACCAGGGAAACGTGCAACACCTCCTGTTGGTGGCAGGAAAAAAAGGAAAACCACTTTGAAGACGCATTAAAAAAACTGGTTTGCTTTTACAAATTCCACAAAATATTCAGCACAGCCAGAAACTAAAATACCCTCTGTGTACAATGGCAGCATTGATGCTGCTTTACTTCAGGCATTTGACGTAGGCACTTCGGATCACACCCCTGTCTTTCTTGGTCTCTTTCTTGACTATATAGGGAATTTGGTCAGCTCACTTTGGTCTTGAATCACACCCACAGCAAGATGACTAACACTGCCCTAACCAGAGATTTATAGTAGAAACCCTCATCATTTCCAGTGAATGGACCTAGTGCTTCTCTCTTGGCAGACTTGGTGCCAACAGGACCTGGAGATGTGATGCAGATGACCTTGGCCAGGCACGTGGCTCCCATCTGTCTTTACCACTGCAGGAGAAATGGCCAGACAAGGAAAGGTCCCTGAAGCAGCACATCTGGCCAGGCAGCTGCAATGCCAACTGCTCTCTGTGCATTATTTACTGGTACCCTCCCTGCTCAGTGGCTCCCCAGCTCAGCTACCTGGGTGCTTGTGCAAGTTGGACACAGCCTGCTTTCCTGCCTCTGCCCCCACGCATCTCTCGGGTACCAAATGGTGAGGACCAAGAGTGTCTCCCTGCTGGAGAGGCTGGCAAGAGGAAGGGGGAGTGCTGGCAGTGGTCTCTGGGGCTTCCCCATGTGCTGTGCACAGCCTCAGGAGAGTCTAATACCCTCCCCTATGCCACTTTAGCTAGAATTTATCCCAGACTTTTTCAACATCCACTTCATAGTTTCCTTTTTTCTTGCACCCAGATCTTTGCCTTTTTGTTTGCCCAGTGTTCCATAGCAAGCCTAGCACTTGTAGAGTCACATCCTTAGCAGGAGGAAGCCCCTCTCTTCAGCCCCCAGGATGGGCAGAGCCCTGCCCAAACAGTCATCACCTGTTTTTAAGCCTTGAGCACCTTTCTTAGAGAGGCACCAGGTGCCAAAAGGATTTCTTCACTGATGGCACAACCAAGGCTGCCTGTCTGCTGGTGGTAGGTGTGGGGAGATGTTTGGGGTGCTGCTGGGAGTGCAGCCAAAGTGAGGTGTCCCTTCAGCAAAGACTGCCCAGCAGCTCTCAACCAAGAGTGTCTCCCAGCTGCTTCTGGCTCAGTTCCTCAGCTGATTGCTTTTCCAGCAGTGCTGTCACACCTTCCCATTTGCCTTTCTCCCAGCCAGATAGGTTTTCAAGCTCTTTGTGGCAAGGATGTAATTATTTAAATTGCTCTCTAGTTACCAGCAGGCTATAAAACTAATAACTTGAAACAGTGCCCTAGCCTAGATAATATGCCCTGGAATCTGAAATGTGAAACACTGCTGCAGGTAAATGTGTAGCTGGCCTATATATGCTACCAATTCCTGCTGAACCACCAAAATGCCTGCAATTCTACTGAAAAACATGTGTTTGAACCCAGACTTGTCATTCTCCCCCTTTGCTTTAATGGCCAGGGCTTTGGCAGTGCTGCAGCAATGTGTCCAAAACTTGTGCCTCATCCAGGGGTGGTGCTGAGGGGGGTGATGTGAGGAAGGCTGTGGTAGTCGCTCATTAAGCACATAAAAAAGAAGGTTCATTGAACATATGTCTAAACCAAGCTTTGGAATTGGAAATTAACTCGGTGAGAGTTGGCTTGTTGAGTCAAAACTCACTTGAAGAGAAAAAACCCCAGAAAGTCATTGAAGTGTGGTCTGTTCAGACTTCCCAGCTGGAAACCACCTGGGGATCAGGACCTGACAGAGCTCAAAAAACACTGATGGTGCTTCTGGAGGAGCTGTGGTGCCACTGCATGGCACACCTTGGGCCAGCTGGTCCGTGCTCAGCCTGTGCCAGCCTAGTGGCAAGAGGGTTTGCCTTAGTCTTTTGCCAGATGGTATAAATACTGATAGAAAAATTGTTGGTTTTCTCCCAGCCTTTGAGCCCTTAGGGGAAGTCAGGGGCCCTCCTCTGATGGCTGCCTTCCTTACCAGCACAGCTCTTCAAATTTAGCCTGGAGAAAAGGAGACTGAGGGGGAGCTCATCAATGTTTATAAACACATAAAGGGCAGTGCCAGGAGGATGCAGCCAGGCTCTTCTCAGTGATGCCCCATGACAGCACAAGGGGCAATGAGAGGAAGCTGAAGCATAGGGAGTTTCATGTAAACATGAGGTGAATTTTTTCCCAGTGAGGGTGGCAGAG
>JAOEGS010016580.1:0-12825 GCA_025447755.1 Corythornis vintsioides | reverse complement strand
AGAAAAGAAAAGAAAAGAAAAGAAAAGAAAAGAAAAGAAAAGAAAAGAAAAGAAAAGAAAAGAAAAGAAAAGAAATTCCACAAAAATATGCTACCATACATTTTGTAGTACCTTTCTTCAGGAAATCCCAAGGAGTTCTGCCTCAGTGAGATTGGGAAATACAGGCAGGGACAGCTTCAGCAACCACCCTCTTGAAAGAGAAAGCTGGTTAACACAAGCAACTTTCCACACATTATGTATGTCCAGATATCCAGATATTTTGAACTAAAAGGAACAACACTCCACCAAGTAACTGCTTTCAGAAGCTGTTTGTTACTCTCTGCCTGTTCGCCAGCAGCCACAGGGCCCGCAAGCCAGTGGCTCTAAACGTGCTCCAGTCTACTGGGGGAGCTGATTTGGCACGTGTTTTTAAATACAGGTTTCACACTGTGCAAGCCATGATTTCTCATTAAACATTCAATAAAAGTTTTAAGATCAGAATCAAGTTGCTGGACATGTGTGAGCCAAGTCTGCTGGAGCCAAATCTCGTGAGACATTGAGCATCTTTCACAACTCATTGCACTTACGTTCGTTAACAGTTCACAGGAGCTCTCAGGACTTAGAAGATGTTGTGAAGATCCTTTTATGGCAGACACCCTTGAATTACTATCTGTATAGTCACAACAGGACTGAGCTCACTGCTGGCAGCCTGCTCTGAGGTACAGCAAATTTCTTGCTGGGATAGAAGCAGTGAGAATTCTGAAGAGATCTCCACTGTCCCAGTGATGGTTATCAAGGCTAGAGCTACTTCAAGCAGGTCTGTTAAGAGATAAGTTACAGATACACACTGAGGCACTTGCCCGACCAGCCAGATTTTACAGTTCTTTTCTTGCAGTATTTCCTCTGACATTACTGAGAATTTTGGATGAGCCAAAGCAGGTTGTAAAGGGTGTATGGTAGAGCAATGTACAGCAAAAAAAACCCAACCCAGTTTATAGTTGTCTAATTCATTGTCAGTTAAATCTTCTCTCAGACTAAGGAAACTTCTCCATTGCTACCAGGTTTATTGTGGGAAGCATCTAACTAAGCTGAACAATGAATGGTTTCCCTCATTTTTTTTTCTTAAATACAAATAGTAATTGTTATTGCAAGAGATGCAATGTTTCTACTGCTGTGTATGACCATTTCCCATTTATCGCTTTCCTACATCAGTTTTACCAATCTGAATCCTCAGAACAGACAGCACACCATATTCATGATGCATTCAGTGTGTTACCAGGCAGGTGACAAAAACTGAATAAAAAAAATACAACAGAGAAATTTTGCAAGTTGAGAATCAACAAAAAATGTTTTCAGCATTTGGCATGAATATTCTCTACAGCATCTGGAGTGCACCAGACAGGTGCTTCTCTTGCCTTTCCATTGTAAGATTTATATTGTAGCCCTAATTCCTCAGAGAATGGCCTGGGCACATTGTGCAGCAGGTTTGCTTGCAGGATTGTGAACTTCTTAAGTGCGTAGTTCTCATTCAGTTTGGAAAACAGAAGTTCTCATCAAGATGAAGATGGTGAAGATTTGTCACCTGAAGCATGATACATTTCCAGAGTCACAAAAGTGTTATGGATGTTGTTTTGTGCAGCCAGAAAACTCCCCTAAACCACAATTTCTACTCTTAAGTGGGAGCAGCTTTGTTTCACAATCCTTATTGTACTTATTCTGCCTGCCCTGAGAAACCCCTCACAGTGCTGTTTGGTCTCAGGTAGCTCTTCATACTCAGCAGTGCCAGAAGTGCTTAAGAAAATAGAATGTACCTCACACTAAACAGTTGATTGGCAGCTTTTTGAATATAATATAGGAATTACTTTCCCCTTTCCAAATAATATCTAATATTTAATGCATCTTCCTCTGTTTATAAACTTTAATCCATTAAACTGTAGTCTCAACATTTTTAACTTCAGACGAGAGCTCTGTCACTCTTTGTCAAAACTCTAATGCTTTTACCTAAAGCATTTGTCTAGAAGTTCCATGGTTTCCCCTTCTTACACATCATGGGAAATACCACCTGTGCTACTGACAAATAAATGCAAAATATCACCACCAAAATCTTATTTCTTTACCATCATTCTGATCATTTTCCTCTTTGTGTAGCTGTTCTAACTTCTCAGACACTGTTGCAACATATTTGTTACCTCTCTCCTAACTTATCTTACATCATCGTCCCACTGTCCTTCATCTCTCCTCTCATTCTTTCTCTTTTACATATAAGCATTTCAGGCAATTACCTCTAGTCTTTCCTGACCCATAACTTTTTTTTACCAACTCACCTCCTTATAATCAACTACAAGTCCTGTACTCTCTCTGTGTATTTGCCACTGGTTTCTACCATACTACTGGTTTCTAGTCATCTGTACCCTCAAGGAAGCCTCCCTTGTTGTCTTCTAAATCCTCAATCACTCAATTCTTTCTTTGTGAGCTTCTTATCTAGAGGCCAGAGAAACTCTTTCTGCCTTATGGACACTACCACAAACGCAAGATAAATTATTGTTGTAATAATGCAAGGAAATGTGGATGACAGCTGATCAGATATACGAGATTTTAATCTGTATGTAGGTAAAAGAAGAGAAAAAATAACAGTTTGTCATTAGTGGCTTTGTTAACTTTTTTCAAAGATAGGAACTTCAAATACAAAGAGGTGTTTTAGTTATATGTTAAAAAGGTAGAAGAATATTTTACAGTAAGGAAATGTAATAGGGTGAATGTGACTGCAGATATTTTTTGTCATCAAGTCCATATACATATTGTATGACCAGTGATTGACTGACTGAAGTGGAACCATGAAATTGAATGACATTTGGTATTCATCAAGGAGCATTTCAAATTTATATGTATTTACAATTTTAGTGGAATTAAGCACTCTGGTTATGGGTGTACATGTGCACGCACACATGCACACATGCAGGAACACTTGGGAATGGGTGTACCTTAGATATATTGGCCTAACACATTTTATCATGTCAGTGGTTGAAAAATATCCCTTCTAAAACTTGCTGCTCATAGTTACATCTGGGCCAAAGATGAATGTGGACTGAGGACAAATCCAGGAGCTCTAATTTGCATCCAACCAGTTATCTCCTTGTTTTGCTGGTTGATTGCTGGCATTTTTTGCTCTGGTAGCTCTGGCAAGCTGAAGAACCTGTCAGTGGAACAACTGGCCAGTGGGTCTGCCTACAGGACAAGGATGCTGGGGATAGGAACCAGCCACACCACCACAGGGTAGATGCACTGTAATTATATCACTAGCTATGTTTAGTCAGTGCACAGAGGGGCTAGTTAATGGGTGTCACTTTACCACAAGCTTTTCTAAGGAAAAGTTTTCTGTCTTCTCAGACAATGTGAACGGCCTAGCCTATCTAGCAATATTTGCTAGATATTTGTCCCATTGGACATTCTTGATTACAGGCTAATCACTCATATCAGGGACTTGGTTACATATCTCTGTGTCAGGAGAAAAGGAAAGGACATCACTTCCTTCTACAATGAGAAAGTTCTGACTACAGAAGACTAAGGTGCTACTGTCAGCAACAGCAGCCTCAGCTAGGATACATCTAAAGAGTGTCAGGAACCACATTTCTTACTACAAAGACCACCCAGCAATTACTCTACATATAAAAACATGTCATGTAGGATTTAGTCTAATGTAACTGAAATGAAAATTCTGGATGTCTCTTCTGAAATACCCCCTATGACCCATGGAAAGAAGTTTTCCTGATTCAGCTATTTTAAATGATAGGTCTAGTTTGTGCTTCTATTCTGTAGCAAGTTTTGATTAGAATATACACAAAATTCAATTTCCAGTTAGCCTTAAAGTCAAGTTGTTACTCTAGATTTCCCACGTTAAAAGTAAGAACAGAAATGCTTTAGTAAGAATTAGACATTTAAAATTAAGTGGTATTTCTCTTACTCAAAAGGCCTCAGAACAGTATCACAAACATTTCTGCACTAATACATACCCATAAGGTTTCTTTGATCAGACATGAAGGAAAACATGCTGAGTCCAGCACAGAACAACAAAGATGATGAAGGGACTGGAGAATCTCTGCTATGAGGAGAGGCAGAGAGAGCTGTGACTTCAGCCTGAAGAACAAAAGGCTCAAGGGGATCTTAACCAGTGTGTCTGAAACCACTTGATGGGCAGGGATGAAGAAGATGGAGCCAGGCTCTCTTCAGTAGTGCTCACTGATAGGACAAAGACAACAGGGAAAGCAAATTTCACCTGAACACAATAAAGTGCTTTTTTTTTGTTTTTTTACTGTGACCCTGTTCAAACACTGGAACAGGTTTACCAGAGAGGCTGTGGACTCTCCATCTGTAGAGATATTCAAAACCCAGCTGGATGTGATCCTGGACAACCTGCTCTGTCTGAACCTGTTTGAGCAGTGGAACTGACAAGTCAATCTCAAGAATTTGTGATTAGAAAAAGGCATTTATCTGCTTTTCATAGATAATTAAAATCTCTGTAAAAATTAAAAAGAGAAAGGTCCTATAATGTCAGTTTTCTTGTTATTAATCCCTTCCAAGTTTGTGAATTCATGAAATACAACTATAGCTATCAAAATTTGACAAGTATTTATGTAGTTAAAATGTGTCAAGTAATTTTCCTTTTGGAAAATGTATACATTTCTATATATACAAAAAGGGAGTAAACTAAGAGGGATTACCACTCTTCCTTTGTCTTATTCTTTATGTCTGATGTTTAAATAATTAACAGTTGGGGTTTTTTTCCTACACATACCATGTAAGTGCTATGGCTGCCTGTCTGCAGGGTGAAGATCACAGTGGTTAAGACCTAGTCTATCCAGGCAGAGATGAAGATGTCCCTGAGTCTAGTCAGATACTAGGCCTATTCCATGACCATAATTGTTAATAAGGCATTTATGCACTAATAGAGTTGTGCAAAACCTGACAATTATTTATTTCAAGAGACTACTTCCAAAATTAATCCTATCTGAGAAGGCAGCTGAAAATAGGAAAAAGATATATGTCCACTTCTGTATGGTCTTAATCTTGACTTAGTAAAATAAAGAAGATATTAGAAATTCAGAGTGGTAGTTGACTGGCAAATAGATACTTCATTGTGCTCCTCAACTATTCCTATGACTACTCCCTAAAAATTCATATGGACAGATTATAAAACTTCAAAATAGATACCTGTCTGATTTTCTGGCAAAGGTGGAATAGTAGAATCATAGAATCATTCAGGCTGGAAAGGACCCTTGGGATCAAGTCCTACTATTAACCCTACACTACAAAGTTCACCCCTAAACCATGTCCCTCAAAACTACATCCAAACGCCCCTTAAACACATCCAGGGATAGTGACTCAATCACCTGGGCAGCCTGTTCCGGTGTCTGACCAGTCTTTCAGTGAAAATTTTTTCCCTAATGCCCAGTCTAAACCTATCCTGTTACAGCTTGAATGAAACAAGTCTGTTTTCATTTCAGTGCTGCCTACTAAGAAGCAGGAAGCAATGGAAAGTTGTGTTAATGAACCAATGTATTGGTCACAGAGGTATTTTGGTTTGGTTTTTTTTTCATTTTCTTTAAAATCCATCTCTTAAAGTCTCCTACCTATTTTTTTTTTCAAATCACAAAACTCTACTGAAGTCAGATTAGATATATTCAGAAATACATTATGCTCAAATTTCAGAAAAAGCAAACACAGTACTGCTAATAATTGAAGGATTGCTTCAATTTCACTGCTTACCAAAACTTACTTATTTTTTCAAGTTAATTTATTCCTGATAATTATTCAGTGAAGATCTTGGAACACTTGCATTGCACGGTGATACAACATTCAATTGTTTTATTTAATTATGTGAATCATATAATGTCTCTAAACTTCCAGAAAGTGACAGGAATATCCATAAACTAGTCTTGATTCTGTGAAAGCATTCATTGCTTTCACTGAACATTTCTATTAACCAAAATTAACTTTACAATAACTACACTCATTTAGCCCTAGAAAATAATGCTGGTGTCTAAGAGGTCTGCCATCTTCTACCCCACCTTGCTCAGGAGATTGTCTCTTAAGATCCCTGTATATAGTTGGTGATTTATTGTAACTTCTGACACTTGCTGCGCACATATGCCAAATCTTGAGCCTAGAGAAACAAACTCATTTTAAGTAAAGTCTATTCCTTCTCTTTGTGCTTTTCTATTGCGATGCATCTCAGTACAGCTGAGAGTGGACAGCTCTTCTCTGGCTTATTTTATAGTTAATGATGAAAGGTGTGTGGTGGTGTGATCTTTATCACTTGTTGGAAACAAAAGTAAACTTGTGGGTTGAGATAATAACTGTTTAATAACTTTAATATAATAGTAAAGAATATTGATATAGCAAAAAGAGAGAAATAAAAACCAAGAATGATAAGTGATGCACAATGATGACCAATGACCACATTGTCCCCAAGCAATGATCCACCCTTCCTGGCCGATTCCTTGTTACCTGGGAGAAGAGACCAACACCCACTTCACTACAACCTCCCTTCATTCAGGTAGTTGTAAAGAGCAATAACATCTCCTCTCAGTCTCCTCTTCTCCAGACTAAACAACCCCAGGTCCCTCAGATGCTCCTTGTAAGACCTTTTCCCCAGACCCTTCACCAGCTTTGTTGTCCTTCTCTGAAACTGCTCCAGCACCTTCATGTCTTTTTTATACTGTGGCAGCACCCAGAACTGAACCCAGTACTCAAGCTGTGGCCTCACCAGCGCTGAGTACAGGGGCACAATCAATTCTCTAGTCCTGATGGCCAAACTATTCCTGATAGAGGCCAGGGTACTGTTTGCCTTCTCAGCCACCTGGGCACACTGCTGGCTCATGTTTAGCCAGCCATCCACTAGCACCCACAGGTCCTTTTCTGCCAAGAAGCTTTCCAGCCACTCCTCCCCAACTCAGTAGCATTGCCTGAGGTTGCTGTGACCAAAGTGCAGGACCCAGCACTTGGCTTTGTTAAACCTCAAGTTAAGCATCATACTGTATAGAATACCCCTTTGGCTCACTTGGATCAGCTGTCTTTGCTGTATCCCTTGTCAGCTGTTTGTGTGCTTCCAGCCTCCAGTGGCAGGGAAGTATGAGAAGTCCTTGACTTATTATAAACTACTAAAATATCAGTGTGCTTATCAGATGTGATAAAATAATCCATTATAAGCGTGTGTCTACAGGGTGGACTCAAGGTCCTCTGCCTTCCCTTTGAGCTGACTAGATGACAAGCCAGTTGTGAACTTATGGTGGATTAACCTTGGTAGGATGCCAGGTGCCCATAAAGCTTCTCCTTCACTCCCCTTCCTCAGCAGCACAGGGGGAGAAAATATTATGTAAAAGCTCATGGGTCACCAACTACCATAATGGGTAAAATAGACTCAACTTGGGGAAATGAATCTACCATGAATTAATAGAAAGATAGTGAAAAATTAAAACAAACCCAAACTGAAAAAAATCCTTTCCTTCACCCCTCTTTTTCACAGGCTCAACTTCACTCCTGATTCTTCTACTTCCCCCTTCCTGAGTGGTGCAGGAGGTTGGGGAATGGAGAATGTGGTCAGTTCATAACACGTCATCTCTGCCACTCCTTCTTCCTTGCACTGTTCCTCTGCTCCAGTGAGGAGTCCCTCCCATGGGATACAATTCTTCACAAACTGCTGCAGTGAGGACCCTTCCCATGGGCTACAGTCTTTCAGGAATGGACTACTCCAGTTTGGGTCCCCCATGGAGTCACTGTTCATGTCAGAAAACCTGCTCCTACGTGGGCTATTTCCACAGACTGCAGTTCCTGACAAGAGCCTGCTTCAGTGCAGACTCTTCATGAGGTGCAGCTTCCTTCAGGGCACATCCATCTGCTGTGGAATAGGGTCCTGCATGGTCTGCAGTGTGGATATCTGCTCCTCTGCTCCCCTAAGTTCCTCCATGGACAGCTTCCTCAGGTGGACAATCTGCTTCACCATGGTCTCCTCCATAGGCTTCAAGGAAATCTCCAGCACCTGCATGATATCCGCAGGGCTGTTTCTCTCAATTTTTCTCACAGCTGCTGCACAGAATTTTCTACTATTTCTGAACTATATTACAGAGGTGCTACCAGCATCACTGATGGGCTCAGCCTTGGCTAGCAGCAGGTCCATCTTAGATCTGGCTGAAACTGGCTCTGTCTGACATGGGGCAGCTCACAGAAATCATCCCTGCAGTTCCACTCACTACAAATACCTTGCCTTGTACATCAAATGACCTGGAAGACAACCAGCCACACTGATGCTAGCTTGAAGATACCAGCATGGCTGTCTGCCTCCCAGTGTAGAGTTACTTATTCCAGCAGATACACAGCGTTGTTAGGGAACATCATATCTCTCCCTGTCATCCAGGTGTATGCATGTCCATTTGGCAGGGGAACACCTTTTTATAATTTAGTTTGTTAAAAAACTGTCATTCAGATTATTTTTACTATTTGCATTACCTGAAAACAAGCAGATGACACTTAGGTTCAAGACCTCTTTATGACTTATATTTAATTAGACAATGGATAACACACTGCTCAGGGAACTCAAGGAAATGGTGAGATATTATCAGACAAATCAGTAGGCTGGGGCTTGAAGCACAACATAATCATAGTTACCAAGTCTTGAAGGGACAACAGCTACAAACATGTTCAAGGCAGAAAATGAAGTAGCTGGGATGGTAGGTACAGACACATCCTTCCCAGCCCCACAGATAACTAGAGGAAGTGGCAATTTGAAAACAGAATAAGAAGGCCAGGTAAATCAGTCAGGGATACAAAAGCATCCCAGCAGAAGTACAGTAAGTAAATCTTAAACTGAGGATGGAGAGCCAGAAGAAGATGCAAACTCCCAAACCATGTGCAAAGGCAATGATGTTTCCAGAATTTTGAATGGACATGAACAGGACAGAACAGGGCAAGCTTTTCTCTGACAAGGGTGAGAGACAAGGTAAAAGGTGACTGAGACACAAGGTGATGAGCATTTAAACAGGAACTTCAGCTATAGGCAGGCTTAGGAAGGGCCCCATCTCTGTGAAGTCAGGCAGAAGGGATCCACAGCTTTCAGGTGTATTCTTTAGAGGAGGAAACAATAAAGGCAGTTTGAAGGGACGGCCACCTTATATATTGTGGTCTGAAGCAACATTTATTATAAATTGTTAATATGGAGCTGGTCATGTCAAGAATGTATATTAACTGTATAGATGTCACAGCTTCTCTTTGTCCCATGTGCCTGCCCCTTCCCTGGGCGTGTCCTTCATAGCTAGTGCCTCAGGAGACTAGAGACTGGTGATATTAGGATGAAATTAGCCATAAAGAAAACATTTAAATAAAAATGATTAACCCAGTGTTACAGCTATTATGGGGCAGAAAAGAAATGTCAGAGAAAAAAAAAAATGTACCATGACTGACCCATTATGCTATAATTAGTTTATCTTGGTATAATTTATGGTTGGTTCTATGTCAATAAATTCCAGCAAGAAGAAACCCCTGGCCTGCAGTGAAGCTGAAAGAGAGGAGATGGTGATGCCTGGATAGTGCAGAATTTTTAAAGGTATTGAGAACTCAGATGCATTTTGTCTTTGGAAATTGAAAGGAAACAACTCCTTCTACAAGTTTGTTGACATTGAACTAATCACAAGCTAGGCACCTAAATATCTTCAGTCATGTGTTCTTAGATTTCCCATTTTACCTTGGTACAGGTAAATAAGGAGGAATTTGGAGGACTTCTCACTGCTTATGTTATGCATAATCAGTCTAGTGGCTCTTGCTCGGCAGCAGCTGAGTTTAATAAAAAGTATTATTTATCTCAAGGGGTGTGAACAATTATTCTTTTTCTGGTTCTTTAACTTCTTCCCTTTAGAGACAATATTTGACTAGAAAAATAATCATTAAGAGAGTTCATACTGTTAGATGGAAATCTAGCCCAGTTACCTGACTTAATGACACAAACATGCAGTAATATGTATATATTGATGTCTTGAAGTGAATATCAGGATGTTTAGTCCTTCAAGGTAAATATTGATCAACATGCACAGTGTATTTTCCCTTTGGATCAATAAGCCTGTTTCTTCTTAAATCAATAAGTACTTATTCTTACATAGACAAAAAGTTTGGCTCATAATTGAATAAAAGTGGGTATATAGTAAATGAGAACACTTTTGCTTACCTCCAACAGATGTGGGGCTTAGGGCTTTAAAATGTCAGACTGAACATTTAGAATGCTGCATATGAAGTTTAGAAAATACTATCATTCACATCTGCTGAGCCAATATAATAACCATCCACATATATGACTCAGTGTTCTAATCAGAGAACAATAGTGCTTGTTGAACTCATCTGAAGCTGTTCATATTCCACATACATTTCTCTTCTTTTTGGTTATTTTTACCTTCTTGAAGTATTTCATTGTGCATATATTTAAACAACAGGTACAAACATCCAGGGAATTCTAAGACCTGTTTTGTGATTATTAACTTCAGGCTCTGCATCCTAACTATTGTTCAGTTACAAAAGATAGTCTGACTTTGAAACAAGAGATGAGAATTTGACTATTATCTCAGAGCATCAGCATTTTCAGAATCTGATAATTTTAATCTTTTTTTTTCTTCTTTATTCCAAATGCATGCAGAAATCCTTTTACTATAAAAGCTTTTTCTGCTATTTTGTAGTTCTTGTGGTTGCTGTTACAGGTTATTATTAGTGAAAAAAATCCCCAAAACAAACCCCAAACTCACTACTCCCAAGCTCCATCACATAAATAAATTCCACATTTCAGTAAAGCAGACTACCCAGCCATGAAAGTGATCTATCTGATCTAAGTAAAAATTTTGCCTGGTAGATCTCAGTTTGAAAACTGTAATCTTTCAAGTAAAAATGCATAGGGAAACAAAGTTATGAATACTATTTAAATATACAAAATGAAACAAACTAACGAAACCAGTTTATGGTTATTTTGGCAGCTCCTTTTGTTGTTGATGTTGTTTCCATGAAGAATTCGGAAAAGAAAGAAGTATAAGAAGCATTGTCACATTTTGAAAATTAGAGAATAGAAATGCTTTACAAAAATAATTTAAAATTATTAACTACATTCAGGCAGGGAAGGTAAAAAGATTCATGAATATACATACCTCTTATATATTATGATTAAACGCATAACTAAAGTAATAAAAATCTATTTTTACTCTCTAAAGAACTGCAGTTAGGGTTCTCACTTCTCTCCTACTCAGTAATACACAACCAAAATCAGAAGCTGCTTGCTGAATTTGGTTTTTGAGGGGTAACCTTGATTCCAATCTTCATTACTGCCCCGTGAAAACACCTCCCAATTCATCTGATACACTTTTGCAACTATATTGAATCTGTATTCCCCAACTGAGTTGAGTTGTTAATGGATTTTAAACCGTTTTGATTGACTGCTATGTGGTAAATTAAGGTCCTCTCATTAGGACTACTTTGCCATTAGGTTGCCATTTTTTGTCAGGATAGAATTTTCAGGCCATCAAAAGCAGGACCAGTGTATGGTGGCACAAGGCTTCCTGACTCAGACCATTTGGGGAGACACAGTCCCCCAAAATATTTTTTCCAGTGGAATTTCCAAATATAATACACACCTTTCAGCACCTGTCAATCCCTTTCATACCCTGGATTTTTGATCTCTGAGTGAGACTATGCAGGACTAAGCAATCTATGCACCCAGTCTCCCACTGGCAGAGGAGGTGGAGACTGAGTGGAAGGAGAGCTGGGGGTGCTCTGCTCCTGCTGTGTGGGAATAGGAAGAGGGACCCATCCAGCAGCCCCCAGGGTGACTAGGAAAGCATTGAGGGAATGACATTTTCTTTACCTTTTCTGAGGCCAGTGCATCAATTGGTCACCTCTGTGTATGGATGTTTGACCAAAGCCCTACAAGCTTTAAGTGCACAACATTCCTTACATCACATGCATAATTTCATTATTGTTCGTAAAATGGTGAAAACTAATAGATTACTTCAATTGCATCTTGCAGTTATTCTTCACAACTCCCACAGGCAGAAATTTTGCAATTATTTTCCTCTAATTCTTCCAGTTTCCCCAGTAATCCCATCCACTTTATCATCCTTCGATCTCCCTCACACCCATCCTCACTCCCTCATGACTTTTCTGCATAATCCATCTCCTCGTTCCCGTGCCAATTCTGCAGCAGCCTGTCCCATCTCTGGCTTCCCTTTGCTGTCCAGTTGCCTTCTACATTTCCCCTTCATATCTGAACACATTGAGTGTACTGTCTGCAAGCACCGATAAGATTGCCTGTATTCCATTTCCACCCCGGACTGTCTAATCTAGTTTCTGCACCTTTTACTTCACTGAAATGAAGAACAGCTGAACTTGGTCAGACCAGAGGACCATCTAAACCAATATTCTGGTTTACGCAGTGGCCAAAATCAAATGCCTGTGAAGTGTTATCAGCTTGGGCAAGGATATGGTGATATTCTCTCTACCATCTCCAGCTGTTCTGGTCAAAATTTCAAATGATCTCTTTACAAATTTCCAAGCCAGAACTTGCTTATTCTTTTCTTTCTTGTACTGTCTGCATCCTTCTACATAATCTTTTTCCTGAAGACTTGAAAACCAGTGCTTATCTTTGTTTTTCCTCCTGGTTTCATTACACTTTTTGGAAGCCCTTCTAGGCACTGTCCTAGATTTATCCTCTCCCCTTCCCCCCTTCCCCCCCCCCCCCCCCCCACCCCCCCCACCCCCCCCACCACCTCCCTTCTCCACACTCAACCCCGCCCCACCACCATCACCCCCCACACCAACCCCAGCCCA
>JAOEGS010016579.1:35658-53684 GCA_025447755.1 Corythornis vintsioides | reverse complement strand
TATAATGCCCATTCAGTATTTTTTTGAGATCAGTTGTGTTGTCTTTCAAACATATGCTACAAAGGAACAAGAAAAGCAACTCAGTATTAGTTAATTTAAAGGACTATTTTCAAAATCAAAATGTAATATAGTAGATAAAATATAGACATTCATTAAACTGTAAAATATTAGGTATAAAATAGATATTAATTTTACAAGTTTGAAGCATTGCAAGTATTCAGCTGCTGGCCATCAACATACTCTTTCAGTCTGACCCTGATTATGAAGAATATCCAAACAAATGCAAAAAAGAGTTCTTGTCAGGGTTTGTTATTACAGATAATACAGGAAAGAAAAGTAAAGCTGAAGTCAGTAGGGTGACAGAAACAATCATCAACTTCAGGTAACTCTTTACTGCCAATGTACTGAATGATTTGTGTTGCAGAATGGCTGGTATCCATGTCAGCAGTTTTCCATAGCTGGGAATTTTTCTTTCACTAGCTGGCAGGACCAAAGCTTTATTTTACAGGTGTAATTTGTTGTTCAGTGTTGTGCTGTTACTGTGTTATGATTTAACTTCTGCCAAGGAACATAGAATGATTGCTGCTATTTGATCTGTTCCCACTAGCCTAAGACTATAGTTTGTTTTACGGGCAGTGTTCTTAGTGAGGTGGCAAGCTCACTGAAGGATGGTTCCTTTAGGGTTTGAGTTTTTTGGGTTGGGAGCAAGAGGAGGTGTCTATGATTAATTTGACTTGAAAATTTGAGGCTGTGCTTGAATCTACTGTCTATGCTCATCCACTAGAGATAAAAAAATTGCTTCTCATTGTAGAGATTGGACCAATTTTAAAGGTAAAACTGAATGCATTAAAGCAGATGAACCTCCCTGCTCACTAATATCTACCTTGTGTTGTGGAACTAAAGGTTTCAAGAGTGAGAGAACTAATTTTTAAGTAGTCCGTTTTTCTTGCTTTTTAATCCCATCATGTTACTATGTAAACATGGTCTGAGGTATTAACATTTAAAAATGGAAGTGAGTACAGAGATCTATGCTAGGTGATGGTTGGTAGGCTCAAAATCAAACAGTAAAATGAAGAGGAAACAGAATTTCATGTGTGAACTTCATCAAACACTTAAGTAGGTAAAAAAATGGCAACCAGTGAGACTGTTATGTGATTACCAGAATGTGGATCCAGAATAGTTTGCAAGAATTGTGGAGTAGAGCACTTCGCTCCAGCTCAGGGAGTAGGTGGTTGACTGTAATAACTGCTCATGTTGACATGGGATGAGGTGTAGAGTGAGAGTGGAAGTGAGGAAGCCTAGTGCTGTATTGTATATGTATTTTCCTAGTCCTGTATGAAACTGATCTACCTATGAAAATAGTGTTAGTCCCACTGAGAGGCACCAAAAATGTTTTTTTCAATACGATTTCTTTCTGCTATGTAATTTCCTTTGGCATTTGCTTCTAATTAAAGATTACTGGAGAGAGCTCCCTTGTGGTAATGCATTAATTTAATCTCAGTTTGAAAAAAAATGTGCATTGGATATTCATTGACCTTTCCATATTGAAAATGTTTTATATAGTTGCCTCTGTTTGCAGGGAGCTTGACTAGGTGAATTTTCAGTCCTGTGTTCAAGTATGTAAGTATTGTCCTTTTTAACTATGATGTCCCTATTATCCTTATATTCTTTATATGAAGAATGAATTCTCTTTTTTTAAAAAAAATGTTCCTTAGATGACAAAAGATACAGAACTCCATCAGGTAAGTTCTTCACAAAGGCAAGGTCACAGTAAGTTGTAATACAAAATACATGATTGTTGGAGGAATAGAGAATTTAATCTGAACTATGTTAAGTAATGAAGAAACCCCATTTTTTACAAAATACCAATCTCTTATGGTGAATGCAGAAAGTTGAGCCAAGTGCTAGATAAGTTTCAAACAAAGAAATGATAAATGACTGTAGTATGAAAGCAGGACAGTTAAGATAAGTAAAACAAAAGGGGTGGACTTGGTGGACAAAGTAGTTTTTCCACTTTGTAAGATTATATTTATGAATACATGTGTCCCAGGAAGAAAACTGGACACTGCTGTGAATTATGAAAAAAGGGTAAACTATGGAATGTATAGGATATAGTAAATTTAAACTTTAAGATTTGTTCATGGACTACCTCTGGAAATTTATGTCACTGTCCAAATTTTATATACCTTTTGCATTCTTATGTGTAGTACAGAACATCAGTGAAATGAAAAACAATGAATTTTAATAGAACTTAACTGTGGCAAAAATATATTCGATCCACTGATCCCATATCCCCAATCCTTATATTGCTTTTCTTCTGCAAATCTCACACTAACATTACAATTGGCTTTCTTTAGAACCTCATTAACTGAACTGTCATAATTCTTTATGCAGTATTTTAGACATAGTTTATTAATTTTTAAAATTTAATTGGTGTGCTTAAGTGATTTCTTTTTTTTTCTGGTCAACTAAAAGTCTCTGAGGCCTCTCAGTTTAATTCTTTATCAGGTAACACAAGTTTAACAAATTTTGATTTTCATTGCTTTTCACTTTAACATTCACTTAAACCAATTCTGAACATTTGCTGCCTAATGTAATTTTTAAAATCCACTTTGGTAGGAGAGACACTATCTTTGCACAGATAGAGATAACTGAATAAAAGCTGGGTGTAGCCAAGAGGTACATAATTGGAGGAAATATCTTTTTTTTACTCATTATGGTACATTTAAATGTCTATTGTACAATTCTCTTTATAAAAAAAAGATTATTCTTAATACCATATCTATTTGATTGCTGTGGGCAAGTTAGTTTCTGGGACTGGTTAATGGAAATACACAGCACTAGTGATAGTCACAGTACTGATTCCCATAGGAATTTTAAAGAAAATCTTTAAAATTCTGTCTTTGATTTTCTTATTTTTAACTTAGTATTTCTTCTATGTTGTCTTGCTCCCAAGAAGAATGCATGTGTGAAATCTGAAATTAGTTCCTTTAATAGGATTTGAATTACAGTCCTTGAAAATTCATTATGTATACACATACATGTGTGTGCAATTGCATTTGGCAGATCAAATCTTGTGGACATAAGAGTTAAAGCTGGTAATGGATTAGTTATATTTTGAGTAGCATGTGTGTGTTAGCTCTGCTTTTAGTTAAAATGATAAGAAATGATATATTTCCATCTTGAATTCTATTATCACAGTTGTAGTTGAAAACAGTTGTCTCAGTCATCTACTGAGATGATACTAGCAGTATTGTATGTTGTATTTATTGTATTTAATGTATTTATACAGTTTAAAATGCGTTAGAAAATTTTAAATTACCTTTTGTAATGTTAAACTTAGTAATTTATTTATGAACCTTTATTTATCATCATTTCATTATTTACTCCAGTAAATAATGAACCACTATTTATAATTATAAATACTGGATATATATATACACTACTCCAGTATTTATCATTATTTAATTATTTACTCCAGTTTACTAGCAATTGTTGAACATAAATTTGCTCCATATTCATCAGTAGCCTAATTTAAACCAAAGGATTATGGCAAGTCATTATGATGATTGGAACTGCAATCTACGGTAGTTTTGAACACAGGACTAGTTTTTGAATTGACATATTTATTCACAGCCTGGAGAAGTTTAATAAGAATGCAACAAGTCAGTGAGTAGCATCTAGGGTTTCTCCTCTAACTGCAACATTAATTTTCTTAGGGGATAATGTATTAACTGTACAAGAATAATGTTTTACAAAAGCATTGTAAATTAAGGCATCTACCCAATCAACACTGCCTCTCAATTCTATTACTACTTGCCACTTGATCAAATAATTTCATAACTTCAGTGGTATAAAATTTTCTCTTTAGTTTGTGTACATGATTTTTAATGTGAATTTATTGGTGCTAAAGAGAAAAGCAGAGGAGAGAGATTTCGTTTGCACATAATTTTGCTAATAGTTCACTCTTTCGAAGAATTGTACCCAACCTAAAGCACAGATTTCAGCAAAGAAATAAGCTTCTTACAAACTATTTTTCACAATTCACTTTTAATTTACTGAATTCGGTGACTTAGTTTGAGGTTCAAAGTCACACAAGGCAGAGTGCATTATGTCATTCTCATTTTGATAAGGAACCATCTGACATTTTGAGAAATTACCTACTCTGTAATCACTATCAGAATATATAAAAGCTCTGTGATACAGAATTGTTTTCTTATTCAAACCAGACTCCTGTTCATAAGCTATTAACTGAGCTGTGAGTTTCAGCTGATAAAGTCAAGCTGAAGCTTTTCTGTGAACTTGTTTTGAGGTATTGTAGAAAGCCATATTGGCAGATATTCATGTGCACAGAATGTGAATTATCTCAGGAAAATGTAAATCAAATGAATAGCATTATTATCTCTATAAGAAATTGTTTCCAAAGGTGATTCAAACATTTTATTTTCTTAGGAGGTGGTGTTTAATACTGTTATCTTGGAAACAACATATTACAGTAAAATACAGTTACTACATACCTGTGCCTATCAGACAATGTAATCAGAGACCATATTAGTAAGAAAGCAAAAAAATCAGATAAAATTCTGTTATGAAGTAGGGATCTGAACAGACATCTGTATGATGCAGTCTAATAACTCCCTCCTGACTTCATCATAATTTGAATTGGTTGCTTGCTTCCTCAAATATTTTGACAATTTTAAATTATTTGCCTAATCCAATGTGTGGCCAAATTACAGATTTGATAAACAGTGCAATTCTCAGAGGCATATAATACTGGGAATGTTAGAGGATGCTGCATGTCAGTAAAAGTGCTCCTTTGGCTTCCTGGAGGTGTCTGGGAGAATGAGACAACACTGTCCCCAGAAGATTCATTAGGTGTCTCTGATAGATGGCAGTCACCCTATGTTCATTCCTGATCTCTGCAATCCTCTTGGACATGCCATACTTCTGATTCTTTTGACAGAATCCTTTTGTTTTCTAGAAATGTGAGAAATCTGTCTTTATTATTCCCTTTTACATGTGCATCTGGGAATCACTGTTCTCTGAACATGGATTATGTATCTGAATATAGAAGACCATCATTTGGCTAAGTGTTGCATTCTTTTAGTTTTCTTGCTTTCAGGTCACAAATTATTTCAATGTCATGTTATATATTTCTGATGTCTTTTAAAAATGTTTATCATGATGTGAAATGACACACTGCTCTAGTTGCAAGCAAAATTGTCAAAGGAAATTTGGCGATAAATTATTCAAAGAAGTGCTTTTTAGTTGATATATTTATCCTAACAACTTATGTAAGAGTTAAATTTAGCATTATTAAACTGTTTTGACTGATGAGGCTTTCTTAGAAGTGGTACTAAAACTGCTGAATGCAAGAGAAAATATTCCATCAGTATTTTGCTGATTTGACTATAAATAATGCTGGGTAAGTAAGACCAAATATGACTCAGAAGGACAATTACCCATTTTATATGACCTAAATAAATGTGGTGGCTCCTTAAACTGGAAAATTGCTTTAGAGTCGAGTGTGAACTTGTTAATTATATGTAAACATTCTGGTTTTGGAAGATAGGTTTAACTTCAATATGTGTTAAAAAAAGTATATAAAATGATAAAAATATTTTAAAAGACATAAAAGGAAAGGTTGATATTAATATTTTTCATTAAAATTTAGCTCAAATACCTACCTGTTCAGCCTTCTGAAAGAAGACACTCAAATGGCCTTCCACCTTCATAGACTCATAGAATGGTTTGGGTTAAAAGGGATTAAAAAAATAATCTTATTCCAATCCCCTGCCATGGGCAGGGACACCTTGCACTAGACCAGGTTACCCTAAGGCCCATCCAACCAGGACTTGAACACTTCTACGGATGGGACATCCACAACTTCTCTGGGCAACCTCTTCCAGAGCCTTACCACACACATAGTGAATAATTTCTTCCTTAGATCTTATCTATATCTCCTCTTTTTCAGTTTGAAGCCATTGCCCCTCATCTTATCACTGCATGCTATTGTAAGAAGTTCCTCTCTAGTTTTCCTGTAGGTCCTCTTTAAGTACTGGAAAGCTGCTGTAAGGTGTTCCTGGAGCCTTCTTCAGTTTGAGCAACCCCAATTCTCTCAGCCTGTCTTCATAGGAAAGGTGCTCTAGCCTCTTGATCATCTTTGTAACCCTCCTCTGGACTCAACCCATTCCAGGGTGCTGGACCATCTTGTCTAGACCATGCTTTTGCCAAGAAAGTTTGTACCAGCTGATTCTTGATGTCCTTTCTGACTTGGTCTTCTGTGATTCTATGATTTATTATTCTCTTTTAAAGCAGAGATCCTTCCGGACACAGTATAGCTTCTGTGTACCTCGTACCTATACAAAAATGCAATTAAAAAAATGAAAATTGTGAGAGATTGTGAAAGATTTTGGGTTTAATACTTTCATCTTGAAAAAGTAGAAAATTCCACCTTTCTCTTCCACAGTCTACAGTAGACCAAACAAATGTGGTTATACTTAACATGATTTATCTTCTCTTCCTTATATCTATATGAACTTTGTGTTCTTTACTTTTATCTGGCTTTTGCCTGATTATCTCTTGTACCTGAAGGCTTGTTGACTCATTTGATATCTATTATCAGATTTGTTCTTTGGAAAACATCACTATTTAATCTGGTACACACACTATTCCTACATAATAATTCTTCAAGAGGCATTAAGCATGTAAGCTTCCAAGGTAGATACTACATCTGTAGAAATTTTTTGTAAATTACGTCTCTTCTAGGTCAACAGTTTTCTAACAGTCTTCCAAAATTTAATTAAGACATTTTATTTTCTTGTTGGTCTGAAAATGATAATTAGAATAACTTCTGTGCTTTATATTTTTCTTGTTGTATTGGGTTTGTGTATGGCATGGCTCCTGTAACAAGCTTTGAGAACCTCCTGAATCTTCAAGTCAAACCCAGCTCTGGCCAAGGCAGAGTCAGTTATCACCTCTGCAATAACATATTTAAGAGGGAAAAACCTGGTGATTGAGTTGTTTTATTTTGGAGGTTCTTTTTTGTTGGAGGGTAGTGGAATGTGAGAGATACAACCATGCAAACACAGGTCAGTGAGGAAGGAGAAGGATAGGCACATGAGGACAGAAATCCATGCAGTAACATCAACAAGACCTTGCACTTAATGCTTTCACACTAGTATCTACAGTATTTATCTGAGAACTGTTAATTATAGCTACTTTTGTAAAATTACCTAAGGTTTAATTTGGAAGAAAGATGAGATTTACACAGCA
This sequence comes from Corythornis vintsioides, assembly GCA_025447755.1. NCBI lineage: Eukaryota > Metazoa > Chordata > Aves > Coraciiformes > Alcedinidae > Corythornis > Corythornis vintsioides. The sequence continues at coordinate 46,409 of JAOEGS010016579.1, read as the reverse complement.
TAAAATAAAAGGAAAACAAATGGCTCTCCTCTCCTTCACTTGTCCAGTTCTGCTGATTGCTTAACTAGCAATGCATCATTTGTTCTTGGTGTGAATTTCAGAAATAAACAATTACAGACTGTTAAGAAACCTCATCAGTTAGGATTTCAGAGAATAGTCCAATGTGCTTCTGCAGTTTGACAAAGTAAGGAACTACTTTCAATTTTCACTTATCTGAGCAGCCCTTATCCCCATGAATAATGTCATTGAATTTAATGAATTGCAGAGCCAAATGCTATATTTGTAGGGAACTATTATACAGTAAAAGGGGCAGGAAAAAGTATCTCTAACTGAGGGATTTAAACTCTGTTATGCCAGAGCTCCTACTTGCTGCAAAATACACCAGCATGAGGTTTGAGGATGTAATTAATTTTGATCCCTTTTCTCTCATGAGTTGGACTTTTTTTATGTTGCCAGTGTTTTTAAATTGTACCAGATTATTATCATTACAGTGCATCCTAAACTATGTGAATATCCATAAATTTCCACTCTAATATATTCCTATTGCTGCCATTATGGTTGCAAAAATTTTACTGTCATTTCAATTAATTGTCAGACTGAATGATGTTATCCAATATCCAGTAATGCAGAAGAAAATATGCACTTGCATGCTATTATTCAAACTGAAATTTCAAACTGAACTGTAAAAAATTCTTCAGCTCACAATATTTTTAATCATAAATTTAAATAAGGTGTTGAACTGTGACATCCAGACAAAAAAATTATGAGTAGTTTGAGTTTGCAACATGAAATGCCCTGGGCATTCTTAGACTATAAAACAATATAGTATTTTTACCAACCCTTTCATAGTATCAAAAAGATATTTAGTATTTTTTTTTTTAGTCTTTGAAGCTACTTCTTGATACATTGATGAATTCCTGATTTACTGTTCTGAAGAGGATATGCCAAGCAGATTTTTCTACCTTGCAGCATTAGCCACCTGTCTGTTTTCATCCTATTCTCTCACTATATTTTGCTTTCTTTCACAAGCACTGTGCACTGAAGGATTTAAAACTACCTTTTAGATGTTATCTGTTATATTTGTGATGATTTTCAACAGTCAGGATTTATCTATGCTATGTGAGAAAATAAAATATTATTTTCAGATTTATGTTACCTTTTGGGTACCTTAAAGGGATGTGTTTCTGGAGGAGATAAAGGTTGTAATTGTTTTATCAAAAATTAATTATTAATTTGGGATGTAGCTGATGATAGGTTAAAGTAATTCAGTGTAACTGCTATCAGTTGTGATTGCTGGAACAGTACTAATTAAGTCAAATGTACTTCATTGCTGAAAAAAAATACAAAAAGAAATCCCCCACCCATTACCGAAGTTCAGGATATATATCTATATATCTTAAGAGTGTAGACATCAAGAAGAGATTGTATATAAAACTAATGTGGAAATTCCTCCCTATGTCAGTTTTGTACGTTTGATAAGATTCACATGTAAAGTTACTACATAGACACTGGAAGTTTATCTCTGTATGGTAACAAAAGTTCTACTACTGTTGTCCTCTGATCTACCTCTGGAGAATTAGCTGATTTTGGTAGTTATTACTTCTGAGGTAATTTATACTATATGTAAATAGTGTTAGAATTATTCAGCGTAATCAAGTAATCTTCTGGCTTCAGAATCAGCCATTAAGCTTCTTCACCTTTCTTCCTTTGATACAATCCCAGTAGTCATCACTTTATGAAAAGAAGCTGCTTCAAAAGGATGTTAAGTTAGCCTTGCTTAATGTCTTTGGTCACCTGTGCTGCTTTTTTTTTTTTTTCCCCTTTAGAAAACAGACAGTCCTGAAGTGTCTCTAAAGGGAACCTAACTGTATCACACTTTCCTCCAGCTGGCAGTTTGTCATCAGGAAGATTGTTCTTTGATGAGGTATTTAATGTAATACATTGTCCAAATGCTGTCTTCTTAGTGACATACTGCTGCAATGCATCATGCTGCTGTAATACATCAAAGCCTTTCTCACTTTGATGATGTCGTATAACCACCAGTGTATTTTTGTGATCTAAAGAGCACTGAGCCTTCATTAAAGGAGATGTATAATTTTACTGTTTGTGAAGTGCCTGCAAATGCAGATGACACACAGTTACTGCATATCTAGATTTTATTTGATTAACCAAACTGAATAGTACTGTCTATGGCTTTTGAAATGTACTTAAATGTGCTATTCAAACTAGATTGGCTTGATGATTGGTGCTCCTACTCCTTTTTTTTTTAACACAGCAAATCTCTGTTACATTCTGTTTGCCACAGAGCTGGCCTAGGGATACTGCTGCACTGGGCTGTGCCAGTCTGCAGTTTGTCAGCTATTTTGTTCTCTGCTCTCTATGATAGTGAGAAAGCTGTCCTTACCTTAAAGTAAGCATATTGTATCTTTTATGCTTTCTCCCATGTTCTCACAGCAATCATAACTGGATAATTGATGCTCCTTAGACATAGTATTATAATAGATGTAATCACATAAAATCTGTTGAGTGATTCTGTAATTATGTTTCATTTATTGGCTTCACTGAGAGAAGTATGAATATGCATAATCTTGCTTTCCTTGATTAGCTGTTTGACCAATGTTGTTTTATAATCACTATCTTAACTGAAAATAATTGGGAAGTTTTAAAAGACAATGGCAATATATTCTTCTTTTGGAAATCAGTTTTCCAATGGGCTAGTAGAGGAAAATAGGCTTACAAGGCTGTAATGAGTATCTGGGCATATATTGCTGTGAAGCTAAAGAAAAAGAATTGAAAATGTAAGTTAGGATAAAGAACTTAAAGCACACACTTGGGAAAGCCATCTATCATCATGGCATGGTTTCTGAAAAAGTAATAGACATTTTAAAAAAGAAACATAACTGACATACTTGAGTTTAAGGAAAATTATGATGAGGGAGAAGAGACTCTTGCCACTGAATCCATTTCTGAGCTTCTGACAGAAGCTTGGATCTGGGTTTTATAAAGCTCTTAAACTGATTAAAAGTTCCTGAATTAGACATTTCCTCTTTCTGTATTGCTGAACTGTTCAGTTTGAAATCTATCAATAGGAATAGCAATTGAGAGGACATTTTCTATCAGACTGTGGTGTTCTGTTTCCACTGGGTCTGTGCTAACCTGCCTCTGCTGAACTCTGTTGTCATAATGAATTTGAATTAGAATAGCATAATATTTCAAGAAAATGTTAATATAAGAAAGGGCAGGCTTAAGTTGCATGACTTACTGATTTTGGATTTAGAATTCAGTGTGCTGTAACCTAACAGTCATTGGAACAGTGCAACTCGCCTACTTTAAGACTATAATATATTTTTAATAGTGGGGAGAGAAGAGGAAATGGATTCCCATCAGCTTTCTTTGTTTTTCACTCATTGAAGATCATTTTATATTTCTTGTATTTCCCCTTTAAGTTTTCTGGTGAATATGGAGTACGATAATGAATTTAATTTAATTTGTCTTCTAAGCCGTGTTCCTCTGTATCAATTTCTGTCATCCTTATGATTCAACTGCTTTCCTCATTGATCTCTTCCACTCCATATATTTAAATAATCTTTTATTGCTTCCATTCACTTCCAGAACAATGCTATACTTACTGACAGTTTTACTTTCCTAATGAGATTTTAGAACATTTCTACTTGGCTTCATCCTTGTCTCTTTAAAATTGTTTATACTCGTTTCTGTCATTCACCAACTTCTGCATAACAGAAAATACACTGTGTCCCAGTAGGACTTCAGTGATTACAACATTTGATTGATCTTAAACACTTTATTGCTTTTAAATGGCTAAATACACCCTGAAAAAGAACATATATTTTCTTCAAAATACCCTATTTTCTTCAAAATCCATATTAGTAATTTCTTTATCTCAACCAATTCTTTTAATTAAATGTCAAATCTTTCTTGTATTTCCATTCTCAAATTCTGATTTTTTTTTTTCTTCCTGAAATAATAGATGTATTTATTCAGCTATACTACTTATTAGTGTTTCTGAATTCCAGTTAGTGGTAAATGAAAGATAGTTAATGGGCAATGTAAAAATATCCAGCTCAAGTACTTCTATAATAAAGTTCATATTATGGAACAGTTACCTGCAAGCTAGTGAGCTATTTGAATTATATTTAATGGTAAGTAATCAGATCACATGGAGAATAGTCAGGGTATAACAGACAGCTTCTGAAAGCTATAAAGTTTTAACCTTGAACATAAGGGCAGGAAAACAAATAGCTGTTCTGCTTGATCTTTGTTGCTCAAAAGTATAAACTTTGAAAGAAACTTCATTAAAATTTTTTCATCATATAGGTGATTAATGATGATAAAACCTGAACATTTAATAGAGCCATTATGTGTAAATAAGGAGAAATTTGTATATTCACTCCTCAGGCTTCCAATTCCTTGTCAAGATTTTTCCTGGAGCATACAGTTTGTGAGCAAGATATTGTCACAGTCAATTCTTGCAGTAGATTTAATGTACCTCAATCTGGTCAAAAAGTGAATGTAAGAACTTGTCACCATAGTTAAAAATGCAATTTCTAGAGACAAACTCTTGTTTCCAATAAAGACCATAAGCAGCTGGAGTATGAACAGGAAAAAGCATATACGGGTCTCCCTAATACTCTCTCAAAGTCCATCAATTTTCAGAGTGGGAATTTCTGGGTCTTGAAGTGAGAGGTTACATAGTGCCATTTGTAAGTTCATTTCTCCTTGAATTGGGTTGAGTTCTGCAGATTTGTTCATGTTCATTCTGTTTATTTGTACCATATAATGTGGTGCTGGGGGCCATAGTTTGGGACCCTGGCAGTGTAGGGTTAATGGTTGGGCTTGATGATCTTAAAGGTCTCTTCCAATCAAATGATTTTGTGATTCTATATAATCTTTCACAGCTATTTCAGCTTTAAGCAGCTCTCTACCATTTTCTCAGATCTCTCCACCTCGTGTGCAGTGTGAAAGCTGGTTTTTCTTTTTAAAGAAAAGAGTCTTCTTACCTCTATGAAGGAGGGAAAAAAGCCACTGCAAACCCGTTATATATTTCACTTACAGCAGTAGAAATACTCCCTACAAATTATTTCAAAGTAAAGGACATGATACAAATGAAAAGGATTAAAGTAAAAAAGTGGTTAGTGATTGATTATTTAAAAGTTACAGGAAAAAATAGTACAATAAATGAATGTTCAGATGTTAGAAAGTGTCAAATGTAGTATTTTAGCCTGAGCTGTGTGCAATAAAATAAAATCATGCAGTGACATGATTTATTCTCTACATGCTTGAAAATTTCTCATAAGGAATTTTGGTGATAGAGTGTTTTCTCAATTCTTTTTCCCCTGGAAAAAATAGGCAACCATTCAAGTATTGCAATGTAATACTACAATCTAAGTATAGATTAATATAATCTTTACTTCTGCTAATCAGTTATTTTAAGAAATATTTTCTTTATATGTCTATAACAGGTGCTATTGTCTGAACAATACCTTTATTAGTTGGGTTTATTCCTATTCTTTCATTTTAGGATGTAAGATATACATTGGCTATATAAACCTTTACAGCTAGTAAGAAAATAATTCACTAAATTTATTTTCTAACAGAAAAAAAAAATGTTAGAAAGCAATGACTTTATTCAGAACATGAAACTATACTTGATTTGTTATTTCCACAAGGCCAGAATACTTAACTTGGATGTCCTCAGGTCAATTTGTTCTTTAATACTAACTGGCAGCTATAAACATGTATTATTAGAGAAATGATATAAAGGAAAATCACCCTGATGTGAAAGCATATTAGAAATAAGTGAATAGGCTTTCTCGGGGAATTTGAATAACAACAAAACAATGCACTACTGAAAGCTGGCAACAATTCAGGTTCTTTAAGGCTCATAGATAACATGGATTTCTGTTCAAGTCATAGTGTTTGACTAAAAAGTTTTCACTTTCTATTGCTGTTGAGATTTGTCACCAGATAATGAGTTGCAGACATGGTTGTGAATTTATAGAATGTCTTATTCAGAATCAGATAAACAGTAGAAATAGGAAGATCTTAGTTGCTGAACTAAGCTCAATTTTGTCTGTATGAACTTATTTGAATAATTATCAAAGCCAATGTGCTATCCTTATGATAGCCTGACAACTTATTCTAATTTCCTTCATTAAAAAAAACCCCAAACAACTGCTTTTCTTGAAAGATGATGGAAAAAAGATGAAAGAAAGAAAATTATTTGCCATAGTAATGTCTGGAAAATTCATCTCAGACATAGAGAAAAAGTTGGTGAATGATTAAAAAAAAAGCAAACAAAAGCACTCATGACAGAGTTAATAATCATGTAAAACCACAGTTTCATATAACACCCTTCCAAAACAAGTCAATGTAAAAACTTTTCATGATATACAGTAATACTTTAAAAATCATTAGCTAAAATAAATCATACTGTCTGCAAACATAGTTTGCCAAGGTGGGAAATATGAGGGGGATTTTCTGCTTCAGCGACAACTATGTTTGAAATCCAAGAACAAAACTTGCCATGATACACTGGCACATCCATTTGATTCAAACAGGACATTTTTAAGGAACATGACACTAAAACATTAGGCCCTGGTATCCTACTCTGTAGAGAAAGAGAGACATGAGATGTGGATATGGGATATTTTTCATCGTGCCAGGCAGAATCATCCTTCTGTGCCTATATTTGGGACATTTACATACAATGCTCCCTTGTTTTGAATTAAGTCTTTTACAGGATAAAGAGTATTTTGGCTTCTGTTTAAGTTTAAAATGATTACAGAAATAATGCAGTAAGCCTCTGAAAACAGTCAGTGTCTCAAAAACTAATCAATCGCTGGGAAGAAAGAAAGAGTTAATGTGCATTGCAGAGTCCAGTTGAAGACATGACAACTGGAAAGAAAAAGGCATCATGGGTAGAAATGTAGAATATTAGTGTTCCTTAAATATTTTGGGCTGTGAAATGATCTTAACATAATTATCGAAACAAAATCAATTTTGAGCTACAGAAAGTGAGGCTGACAGAAGAGATCACAGGTTTTGAAATCCTGATTGGAGTGTGGGAATCAGGAACTGGCAGCTGTGACTACAGCTATGTGAATGCTTCATTCTAGGCAATTTCTAGATTCCTATTTCTCATGAATCATCTGGCAACAGGAAAAAATAAAAATCCTCTTCTGCTTGACTTATGAAGTGAAATAACTACTGAAAATGGTGTTGTTTTTGTGAAATAGCTCCTAAAATTGTTTCTGCTTTTAAACAATATAACTTTGGACTTTGAAAAATTAAAGAGGGTAACTATTAGATCACTATCCAGGTCTATATTACTGTTGACAGTAGTAAGCCCCTTCATTAGTATGTAGGGCAGGGAGTCAGAAATGTTATTTTCTGTTTAAATTTTCTATTTCTGGAACATGTCTGAAAAACAAAACATTTTTTAAATCCAACCAGAGATCCAAAGCCACTGGCTTTAATAATCTTGACAATATTGTAGGCCAGAGGGTAAAATAGGTCTGCCTCTGTCTTGAACTGTATTGTATATACTCTGGCTCAGTAAAAATACAATTAAATTAATCTTTCCAAGAGTTATTTTATGTAATCTTTACATTTATGTGCATTGTACAGTTTGGAAGAATAGGTATATATTCTAAATATTATGTAAAATTTAGGTATTTTGAAATGCTGAAATTTGGTTCTCATCTTTAGAACATTTAGTTTTATTCTACTTACCTCACTCCCTACTTTGACCACAAAGATTTTGTGAAACCAGGATAATATACTAACTTTTTCTGCATTAATTATAATACATTATCTTGTAAAAGAACTACTGAAGTGCCTATAAAGCAGGCATTGTAATATATTGCACTATTGTCTTGATTATCATGTTACTATTGCATCAGATTGCATTGTTCTGGGCCTATTTTGGAAACTGGTTGTGTGTTTCATAATTATTATTATTGTACATGTTCAACATGTTAGAACTGAATATATTAATCACTTGATGATTGTGTAGCCAATTTCTGTTCTTGGCTATGTGATCTAAATACAGAACAGCTTCATTTACTACTTTCTGACCAGAAAATATCACACCTTTTTTTTGTTGTTGTTGTTTTTAGTATTCAGAGTATTGTTTGATTTGTCATAACAGTTATATTAATATAATTGTAAATGTTCTCAGACAAATGATGCCCTCATTTAAATGCTGGAGATCATAGAAAGGATCTTAATTGTCCTGATGGTTCTATGCAGCTTCTAGGACATTAAGCCTGTCCTTGAAATACAGGGAAAGCTCATGCAAGTCCTGGCTCTGTGCGTTTCCATTGCAATACACTGGATTTATGAATGTTGCACTGAAAGTGTCTTGGCTTATAAAGTCAACTTTATTCCCACAGAGATAGCTTTAAAGGAATAACCAATTGTGTTGTATACCTCAAAGGTATATTTACAGTACATAATTTAGTTATTTTTTCATTTTATGCTCTTGTACTGATCAGGTCAGAAACACAATGTTGTTGTAAACATTGTAATGCTCAGATATTAATATTCATTTAGATCTGTAAAACAAACTAGCCCTGAAAAAGAGCACAAAATGATTACCATGAGAACAGATGTCTATCTCAGCTTTACCAGAAATATGAATTTGGAAAAGGAGGGAGCTGACTGAAAGCAGCTGAAGAACATTTCAGTATCTAAACTAATTTAGACAAAACTCAAAAGAACAGAAAACAGATCTGTGCCACCAAGGTTTTTGAAGAAAGGGAGGAAGTGGTCCAGGTGACAGACCAGAGATTCCCTTGCAGCCCATAGTAAACACCAAGGTGAGGCAGGTTGTCCCCCTACAGCCCATGGATGTTAATGGTGGAGCAGATATCTACCTGCAGGCCATGGAGGACCCCATGCTGGAGCAGGTGGATACTTGAAGAAGGCTGTGACCCCATAGGAAGCCTGCAATGAGTCAGGCTCCTGGCAGGACCTGTTCCCCTGTGGAGAGAGAAGCCAATGCTATAGCAGGTTTGCTGGCAGGACTTATTATCCCACAGGGGAACAGTGTTAAAGAGGTTCATAGACAGTCTCCTGTGGGATGGACCCCATTCTGGAGCAGGGAAGAGTGTGAGGAGTTCCCCTGAGAAGGAAGAACTGGCAGAGACAATGTGTGAGGAACTGGCCACAAACCCTATTCCTCATGCCTCCTGTGCTGCTTAGGGAGGGGAGGAGGTAGAGAAATTGGGCATAAATTGAAGCCTGGGAAGAAAGGAGGAGTGGGGAAAGGTCTAGCTGGTCCCCTGTTCATCTAGGGAGGGGGAATGATGACACAGCTTCAGTTGGTACCTGGTGTCCTTCCAGGGTCAACCTACCATACCTTGAAACCAGGTATAGGAATGCAGGAACATGAGATATTTTTCTGACTTTTTTTTATCTGAATTTTGGTTCCAATTATAGTCAAACACATTAACAATCCTGATACCAAGTTTCAAATCAGTCACCAGTTTCAGTCTCCTGAAAAATCAGTGTTCTCTATTGCTTTATTATAGCAAATGACTTACAAAGCTTTCTGAAATGTCATTAAAATGTGGGAGGAACTGCAAAGTTACATGGCACCCTAGGTAAGATAAAACTTGTTATATTGCATCAAAGATACTTCTTTTGCCATCTGCACAGCCTGACATTTCTGTGCAGTCTGATGCTTCATATGGCTAATTTTTCTGCAGTGAAGTGTGTAAACAGTTGACTAAAACTCTTTTAAATGTCTGGACTTCTATTCCATGTGATGTTATTTCTCCAGATTATCTCTTTCCTTTTTAGATTGTATAAGTCACAGTTTATCAAAAGGGACAATGGAAAGACATTTTGTACAGAGAGTATTTGGTATGCAACAATAATCTTGTGCAGACTAAGTGCTGCATAAGTCAAATTTTATCTTTAGTCACAGGATGTTTCTGATTCATATTCACACAATGCAATGTACTTATGATGCTATATGACTGATAGACATTATAGATATTATTTGAGTTGAAGAATAAGAAGGAAAATGTGTGAGATGGGGAGATGGAAGGACCATTTATCCACATGAATCCTTGGTGGAGGGACTGACAAAATTACTGTCTCCTCCAAAGGCTAGGTAAAAAGAGTGCAATGCAAGGTAAGAATAATTTCATTAAATGTGTAAGTTGGCTTGTTTTCTTTCAGTGAGGACAGCATCATGTCCTCATGTACCATGCTTTTTATGTGTTGCTGGCAGATCCTGCATGTTTGTCCCTATGCAAAAGCACTATCTTCTGTGGCAACTGTTTGTAGGCTTTAAAAAGCCCCTATGTACATTTCTCATAGCTGTACACTTTCAATGGAAATTTTACTCTGCCCCTAGCAATATTTTTAAATAAACCCTGGGATGCGTACTGTCTGCCTAAGGGACCAATACTTAAGTAGAAAAGTGAAAAAGTAGAAGGCAAATAATTCAGTGAATAGATTATTTCAGCTAACATGGAAGTTTTAGGAAAGGTCCAAACAGCCGGAATGTGGAAAGAAACAATACAAAATATCCATACGCTTACTATACTTTTCTTGACTTCTTTATTCTCCCTTCAGATGAAGATATTTTGGAAGAGTAAAATTACTGCTAAAGCTTTGTTCAGGGACTTCTACTTTAGACCCAGTTGGCTGACTAAGATTTGGGCTCACTGAATTCTTTGGGGCTGGGAATAGAAATTATAGAAATAGATTCTTCTATC
>JAOEGS010016579.1:0-23401 GCA_025447755.1 Corythornis vintsioides | reverse complement strand
AAGATCAAAGTTGTATAAATCATATATTATAAATATAATATCAGGGAACTGGTACATAGAAAAACCAAAATGTCAAGCAATATATAATGCTGTTCAACAAATGAGGTCACAGCAGTGTGAGAAAACAGAAAACTAAATTCATGTGCAGAGGTATTTCAGAAAGATACAATGAAGCATCTGTCTTTTGAAACCAGTCAAGGACAATAAAAGAGATTGCTACGTAATAGTTCAAAGAATATTGTGTATCTTTGAAGCAAGGAAAGCAAAGGCCATTTTACAAAAAATATTGCGTATCCTGTGTAATAACCTGTTTAAGTCAGGGCTATTTCTAATTTCCTGGAAGTGAATGCTTTGGTGAATAGTCAACCTTCTACTGAAAATCTGAGAAAATTAATAAAGTGTTAAAAGCCTCAGTGTCTGCTGGTCCAGAAGAGTCACTTTAACAAATCATAGTGTACAAGTGAGATTCACTGGAATTGCATTTTGATTCTACTGTAGTATCAAGATAAAATATGACATCAGAAATGAGACAAAGTGTAAGTGCCACCTACATAAAGCAGAAAACAACCTCTAGTTTCTGGAATATATGATCTGTCAGTTTCTGCACAACTGAAGGTGCAGCTTCAGAAATTACTTGAGGAACTGCAAAATTTTTTTTGTGCCTTCATCACTGTGTTTCAGTGGAAAAATTCCTATAATCTTGGATGCTCTTTTCTTGTTTTGTTTCTTATAGTGTCTCCTAAAGTGAAATCATCAGTTGTTAAATGTGCCCCAGGGTCTCCAATTTTTAGGTCACTATGTTTATTCCACAGCACTTATCTGTTCCTGACTTACTGCAAGTCTCTTCAATAAGTCCCCCAACAGATGTAGTCCTTGGAACTTGACAAAAACCTCAATATTCTGCTGGGTCTATAACACAGATTTCTGCAAACTGCTTCATTTTTTCGTACTATTTCAGGAACTGTTTATGGCTGATCATTGGCTCAACTTTCTGAGCCCCTTTTTTAGAACCCATTTGGTCCTAAACCTACATTCGGAGCAGTGACCACATTTTATCAGCTTGTCTTCTAGATTTGCAAAAGGGGTCACCGGTTGCCTCTCGGGGCCTATACTTAACTGTAGTGCTTAAGACTAGTTGTCATGCTGCAGCATGAATAAGTGAGAAGTTGAAAGTCTTGATCAAATCAGTCAAGGTATCCTAGACCAGGGAAACAGCTAAATCAGGCAGTCCAAGGGAGTTTGAAATGTTGGGACTAGGACTGTTGTGGTATCCTGAGAACAAACCCAGCAGGAGCTATACCTTGATAATTTTATGTGTTTTCAATTTTAGTTTGATTACCAGTTCCAATATTATATTATTGATTTTAAAAAAATTAATGATTTCTTCTACATTAAGAAAGTTTACTTAGAATAATAATATAGCTTCTCTTTACCCTCTGAAATGTAGGTGCTCATATTTTTGATTAGACATACTATGAAAGCCTCAAAATCATTATTTAAATGCCAGTTATTTCAATGTATGATTTTTAGCCTTCTGAATATTTCAATCAATATATTTCCAGGATTTGCCATTTTCCCAAATATATCTACATTCTATAGATTCTATAGATTGTTCTTAACATATGGCTCAATAATATCAAGTGATCTCTTTTTATTTTAGAGATAGCCTGTCTTCTATATAAAAAAAATTCTTCTACAGTATTTGTTTATAGTCATGGACATAAGTCATTGTAAGGTAGAAATATACATGTGTTTCTTAAAATGTGAATGTAGGTGACTGAGAAATGAATGATCTCACAGATTTTTATAATTTTTACAGTTAGACTGACAGTTTAGGAAAATAATATTTATGTTAATTCTGCTTGGAAAATTTTATGCATTTTTTACTTTAGTCATATTTTCTATTGATAAGCACTTTTTTATTTTTTCATTGCAGAGAAGAAAATAGACTGCTTTACCATTTATGCAAAAGTTAAATAGATGACTGAATAGAATTTAGATTGGTATATACACTTTTTGGGTGACAAATGTTTCCTGACAACATTCTAATACTTTAGGAACTTCTTTTCTCTGAGCCAAGAAACAAAATGGCAATTTTGCTTCTGAAGATAAAAATTGAATTGTCATATATATTCAATAATTAATGTATCCTGTGTACTAGCTGCTTACAATAATTCAAATGCTATAAGATCCAAATGCGTTTTTTGTTACAGCTGATTGAGTCAGCAATATGTATCTTGTCAGTAATATACAGAACCTACTGATATTTAGAATTGTTTTTTGCTCAGTCATATTTTATGTTTTCATAGCCTCAGTGGTAAAACAAACACACACAAAAAAAAGTCTGTGCAAATAAATCCAGTGTCAATAAATGACTTACTCTCAAATGACACCAGAAAGAAGGCTCATGGGAAAATCTTAACAAACGATAATGACATATCACAGCTTTTATAAGTTTTTTTCAGCATGGCTTGTAACAGAGCAAGCCTTCTGCTAGTTTTTCTAAATTGTTTGAAAATTGCCTTGTATTATGTGATAGGGTACATTTTCAGAAAATATGTTGTTGCTATTAATATTGAAAATATTTTTTATTGATTCAGTCAGTATACAACATGTCATTTTCAGAGAATGGTGAGCTATGAGAAATACTAGAGTTCCTGTACTTTGCTTAGCTGAATTCCATCAATGCTTCCAGACAAGTAAGGAGCAACTGAACCAGCTGTCACTCAAAAAAAGATTCCTTTGGAATGAAAAAAAAAAAAAATTGAGAAGAATCCTATTTTTATTTTGTATTACCACAAGACCTTTCATATCTCATGCTCTCAGTGTGAATCTTTGAATAACATTTTTTAAATTTATCACCTGTTCTTCTTGATCTCAGATCTGCAATTTCAGGTCTCTCATGTCTTCTAATATCTGCTGAATTTACACTGAAGTTCATAATTAATTTCAGTGGAGTTTTTAAACTGCATCAATTTACTGAGATTGCTTTAGACTTCCTGTGCATAAAACCAAATACGTTGTAGCAAACAAAAGAAATCACAATGAGAACTCCCTGCATAATCAGATTTCCATGGAATCAATTTTTAACTAAAATTCCTCTGTCAAGGAAACTTCAGTTCCTGTTCTGTGTCTTCTGATGAAAGGTGTGTTGCTTTTAAGACAAGATGGGTAATGTAGGTTTGCCAAATCTTGATGAACATTGAAAACCTTGTAAAATTGCTAGATGGTTCTCTACGTTAGACAAATAGCATATACTAGTACAATCAGCCTCTCAATCTCATTGCTCTAGAATAGGTGTGTACCCATTAATTATGAAATCAATTAACTTGTGGTTATCTTCTTTAGTAGTATGAGCATCTGAGATGTAAACAGGCTTGCATTTTCCTGCAGATATGTACAACAAAAATAACAAATCAAATCCTGATTTTGGATAAATCCAAAACTCTCACTGAAGTCTTTGTGTGAAATGGACTTCTCATCATCCTCACAGGCTCTTGAAGGCTGGAAGAGACTGTACAACACTAATTTTTTTATAAAACTTTGTATAATTTTTAAACTTCTATTGTCTTGGATTTTAATCTATCATGAAATCACCTGCCCCATTAAGGAAAATGAATTATTATTGTTTCATGTCTTGTAAAATGACACAGTTGGGGTTTTAATACATTATTTATATGCATACATATATATATAAATGTGTATAATAGTCTTAAGTAGTCATAGTTCGTTTTACCATAAGTAAAACAATACTTATCAGAAATTTCCTATTTTTAAATAATATTTTCATTTTAAAAAAATTGTTGGCCTTTTGTTTCTTGAATAGTAAAATCTCTTTTGACCTTAATCTTCTCTGAAAGACCTTAATTTATTTGACAATCATTTATAATTTATAAGCCTTTTCATATAGCTAGTTAGGAAAGAAGTTTTGTTGGTTTTTTTTTTTTGTTTGAATTTTTTTTTGCATGAGGAGTGCACTTAATGACTAATTTAATTTTGAACAATGAATCTGCTTATTATCCTTTAGTAATATGAGACTAAGTATGGTTAACTGCATGCTGATAGGGTAGTTGAGGCACACCTAGTCTTGTCTGAAGAGGTATAGTGCACTGGCTTCAGAGTTGTGATTAGGACTCAGATATTTAGATCTTGTTTACTTTTAGGTCTATTGCTAACAGCTCTGTACTACAAGTGTGATGAGGTTGCTATCTGCTGCCTTGTTAAAAGGAGGTGATCAATAATAAAATAGGAAATAAAAAAAGATAATAAATATTAAAGAGTAAAATCTTCCTTCTTTACCACATCTCATGCACTTATATTTGCTTTTGTAACCTAAATGACCAATTGTACATTGGTTGTGGCTTGACCACATTCCACAAGTAGCTGAGAAAAGCAGCACCATTAGATTAGTTGAAAATAGGTAATTTGTGCATGCTTGCAAATTTGCATTTCGCCTGTATTTAGGTAAGCATGAAAATGGTATTTAAAGAAGATGTCTGAAATGAGGAAAATAATGAAACATGAAAATAGTTCAAGATCTGTATAAATTTTACTTGACAAATAAAGATGCAAGCTTTTGAGTTTTTGAAAGAGCAAAGATTGCTTAAAGACACAATAAGTTTATCTACTTATATTCACTTAATTATTTCTTTGCTGCTGATAGTGATGCATTGGTTGAAATGATAGTGTGGTGTTTTTTTAACAATTGGGTTTTTTTTTCTAAAGTAAATTCAATGACATATAAAAGACATTTTATGTAATTCTAAAATATTCTTGGAAATGCATTCAAATATTTTATGTTATTTTGAGTTATATGTGATACAGAACTTTTAAATGTAAGAGTAACATTTTTATTACAGGAGCTTAATCCTAAGTAGGCCACATAAGACTTCTGCTCCATATCTGTAACATATTAATAATACAGCAGTTTTAATTAGGTGTAATACAGAAGGAGGTTAGGTCACATTTTAATATTAAGTTGGAAGAAGCCCATTTAAACCTAGAGGTCACTTCCAAATGTTAATAATTATTTTTTTTTTCAGGGTGGAGGTAAAGCTTTTAGCATAATATTAATTTTTTGGTCACTACTGGAGAGCTTAATGAATATTTATTTTCCACTGCTTACATTAAATTTGTAAAAAATGGATGTATTCTCTCAATGTGCAATGAGATATCTACTGTGAATGACAGAGGGTATGAAACCACATTTATGGTTTAACGTAGATGCCTAGATGTGGAATAGCATATGTCAACAGACTTTGTTGCTTAAAAGCTCTCATTTTACCATGGCACTGCTTTGGTAACACTTCACCAATATAACTGACTAGAGGATACTTGATTTGTAAGTAAAGTAGGACATTTAAAAGGTTCAGATTAATCATTTTATGAATTGAAAAAGAGCAGACTTTCAAATATTATAAAGTATATAGTAAGAACATATACAGTGGTCTGTAGGAAGAAATGGCTGCTATGAAATATCATTTTGTAATGATAGAAATCATAAATTTATTTTTCTATCTAATATTAATGAAAAAAGAAAAGGTAGTATTAACAGCCCTCAAAGCATAAGACCTCATTTTTTATTTGCAGAAGGAGAGTCACAAGATCCAGTAATGAGTCCTACCTCCTTCATGGAGATCTTCAGAGCTGAGGAAATCTAAGGTTCTGCTAGCCAGGCAGCAGATGATGAGAAATGGTAGGAGATGGAGATTTGTTTCTTTTCAGACACTAAATGTAGCTATTGGTATCTGAAATTCACCAGTAGGAATTATTTTTCTCTTTGTGTCTTTGTCAAAGAAGATGCAGCCCATTCTATAAGTGGAAATATGTAGAATTTTATCTTAACCAAGATATGATGGGTTTTGTTTTATTTGCCTTTTCTTTTTTCTTTTTTTTTTTTTTTTAATTTAAGAAGTGATATTTGGTCACTGACATTATTTCATATGAAGGAAAATAATTTCATAAAATATCCCTGATGAATATTAATTAAATATTAAGTATCTTAATCAACTATCAAGCCCTTGAAAGCTATTCTTAAGGTCAATGAGGTAATCAGATATCTTTCTGTCTTTTTATGAAAAATTAAATACTTCCTAATGATATAAAATGATGTCTCTGAAGTATGAAAGCTAGAAGGTACAGGGCAACTGTAAAGAAAATGAAATTGGAAATATAAGCTTTGTTTAGCATGAGCCAAAGGATCTTTGAGCTGATATAAAGGATACATCAACATCTCAGGGGATTGATGATTCAGTCTTGAGATCCATTCAATCTATAGTCATTTTATGGGGGTTATACTTTTGTGGTATAGGATAGATAACTCCTAATATAATTGTGTTTTATGATTGGATTTGTCAGCTTGTCAACTTTTATCTTTTTTGGTGGAGTAAAAGTAATTTACCTTCAGCAGGAAATTTTTTCTTTTCTAATTCTTGATTTCAGTCTTTAATTAAAGCACTCTTTTTATCAACTGCTAATAACCTCAGATTCTCCTATCTGTGCTGTTGTTTGTGTACTGCTCTTAAATAATGACTTTGCATCTTACCTAAGGAGAAGAAATATACAATTATTTAATGTATTAAACATCAAACTCTTGAATTTAATTTTATAATATTGGATGTTCACTTCCTCATAATTAAGAGGGATTTTAGCGAGTATGTATTTTAGCTCCAAAGCAATGATACTTCAGAAATAAAAGGAAGTTTAATTTAGTGTGGCATCTATATTTTGAAGATTATTTAATTATTTTCCCCTGTAATTTCTGATTTGAGCTATTCTCAAATGTGTGCAGTAAAAAGCACCACAGTATCCCTGAATAATGGATACCCCATTATTCAATTGCTTACACTGTTAATAATTTTTTCCTAATGTCTGTATAAAGTTTTTGTAGCCTCAAGGTATTGTTCTTCATCTGTCATATTTTTGAGACAGTAACAGACTTTTATCATGTAAACTGTCACTGTGAGGGCATTTTTACACTACTGAAAACACATAATATCTCCTTAGTATTCACCATTCTAAATTATATAAATTCAGCTCCCTCAGTCTCTCATCACAGAATTTATCCTCCAGCCTTTCTGTCAGCCTCATTTCCTTTGTAATGTCCCTAGTTTTGTCTATTTTCCTAGTACCTTTTGGGAATAGCAATGTGTAACCAAAGAGATGACTAACCAATAGCCTGGCCTGACAGGCCATTCCAGGACTAAATTATGGCAGTAAATAAATACCCATATATTTCAGAAGACATTTTCCCATGTTGTTTTCTATCAGTCTAATAATGTCTTGTTCATGGCAACTTATTTACGCGCATTCCTATCTTTTAATGTTTTGTCTTGAAATGCTGTTTTAATTTTATAAATGCTACACAGAAGTTTGAAAGTACATTTGATGATGCTAAAGTAGCTCTTCATAATAATAAATAGCTCTTCAACCATTGTAGTAATTGGAATTGCTTTCAGATTATTTCACTGCTGGGAAGTTGAATTGATCTGATATATTGTATTTTTCATATTTCATTAATGTGTTTTAAAACGTAGAAGAAGAATGTGTAGGATTCTGTATTTTGTATAGGAATATATAAAAAAATAAGACAAAACGTATTTATATTTTTAAAGTTCTTCAGCTTTAATCAAAATATAGATGTAATGTATTATTGAGGCTTTGTAAATTTTATGCAAATTTTGTGCTGCACCTCCAAATAAGGTAGAAACTGTTGGATTTTGATTTCCTCTTTGAGTGTCCAATATTATTCATGTTTTGACCCTGCCTACTTTACTATTGAAAATCTCCAAATGTATTAAAAACCTTAAAATATAACAATGTTCTGACACATATATACTGAAAAGCAAAGGCTGAAACATAGAAGCATATTTGCAGACTTGCTTCACAGATTCAGTTACCTTCCCTAAGTACTCATTAAATATATTTATGCTGTGAAAACCATATATGATGTGCACTATTACACTTGTAATTACTTGATATAATACTTCCAGTGCTTGGTTATGTGCAAGTTTTGAAAAACATTACTTTGGGAAAGAAATACAAAATAAACCCTGTATCTTTGGCCATAATTGCATTTCAGACTTTAGAACCTGTTGAGAGCCAGTTTTGGAAGAGTTACAAAGGTGGTTGCAAGTTAAGTCACCTTGATTGTTCTCTACTACAGCAAGACAGTTGGCATTCAGTAAGTAGAAGAAAGGAAATGGGAGCTTGTGGTATAGCCTCTGACTTCTGAGGTCAATAAATAATTAGAATGAAAGTGTTAGATTAAATAATTTGACTTACACGATGAAGGCTCTTCTGCTTTTCTGAATTAAATTCTTGATTTGAATACAATAGTGTTACTGAAACAGAGATCTTCTAAACAAATAATCCATCCCCTCCCAGTCTGATAGAAATTCTTCTTGCATATACATTATTCTGATACTGATTTGATTATGTACTTATGCTAGTATTATTTTCCTTGTCTGCTAATTCTTGCTTCTCCTCTCTGAAGAAAGTTATGTGAAGGTATTATTTACAAGATAGTCTAGTTCCTCTTTTATTAGTGGCAAATTCTGGAAGGGTTAAGGGCAAACCACTGGCCTCACTGTTTAATGTTGGTTTGAATTTATCTGTTTTTCTGACAGACCAAAAGCAGCTTCCTTAAATTTTCACCCTGGCTCTTTTCTGAACATCTTTTTATGTTCACAGGCAAATAACTTGAGCTTCACTATAATTTCAAGGGGCATCAAGAGTTCCACGCAGCCACACTAGTGACGTCCACTATAGACAATCATACATGGGTGGATGCATTTAATGTGATTTAGAATTCATGATTATTTCAATATAAGATTATTTTCCTGATTTTTTTGGAAAAGGTTAAGTTGTAGACATATTATTGTTTTTAAGGTTCTGATTTACAGAAATCTACTGATTATAATATTGTGTCATTATGTTAACATCTGAGTACCTGAAAGGGCCTGGTATTTGAAAATTCCTCTGGGCCTTCATCAATACATCATCTCTCTGTTCCTCTCTCCTCTTTTTCCTCTCTACAGAATAGAATTTATGCACAAAGGAAAAGCTAACAAATAAAACATTGTAAATAAGCTATTTCAGTTACTTCCCATTAAAATTCAGGAGGCAATGTAATAAATTTTTGATGAATAAGAACTTACACCTACTGACATTAGACTAAACTTGGATTTGTATGCAGATGCTCTGACCATGTTAATGACTATGATTTCTCAGTCTGCCAGGATCTTTAACTTTGTACAGAAATTAGTTTGATGCTCATGACATTTCCTCCTATATCATTCTCCTGGAGTTAAGAACACATAACTACTTCTATCCTAATATCTTTTCAGCTATGGATAAAACTCTACTTAATGTACAATAGAGTCACTGAAAATATCAAGAACATAAAATACTAAAAGTTTCATTTTTCACCTAAAACAAAGGTTGAAAGTGGATGTCATTAAGACTATATATATATATAAAAAAAAGAAATGGAAAACTGTGTAGAGTGCTGCATTGCAGAAACACCTTCAATTGAATATATGGGTTCTCACATTTAAAACAAACTCATGCAGATTTTAACATAGGTTAATGATTCCTCATATATTATAGCAACATGAAGAAATTGCTGTTCTTCTATGTTTCTCTGCTATTTCAATTAAATCTTGTCCTTCGGGTTTCATGTATTTTCAGACATGTAATTGCCACAGAGGCATGGATGCACATAAGGTTTTTATATTAGAATTATTCCTCTTTCTTGAAAGTATCTGTGCATTTAAGCTTTACAAAAGTAATGATAAAAATGCTATCAAACTATTAGAATCCATATAGCAGAGATCTGATAAGAATAAGCATTCAAGAGGAAAAAAAGCATGAAGATGTTAATGGTGGGAATCTGGTGGAATTAGATTCCCAGTCTTGTCTAATATTATACATAAAACTGAAAAGGTTTCACAAGTTTCCAGGAACTACTAACTATATTTAAATGGTAGGCTTAGAAAATCAGAGTCCAAAGAAGTGATGTGAAATATACTTTGAAAAACTCAGAACCAGTTTGTTTTAAAATATATATATATTATAACTTGTTATTGTATAATATGGACAGAAGATCCTGAAA
Organism: Corythornis vintsioides; assembly: GCA_025447755.1. NCBI lineage: Eukaryota > Metazoa > Chordata > Aves > Coraciiformes > Alcedinidae > Corythornis > Corythornis vintsioides. Next base: position 13,287 of record JAOEGS010016579.1, on the reverse strand, counting down.
ATTGTATCTTCCATGAGTATAGACTAAGACCCAATAGAAAGTTAGACATCTTAAAGGACTATTTTAAATACACACTTCAGAGAAATGCTCTATTTTCAGTTCTACCTGCTGATCAAAGCACTGACATTAAACATAACCCTGGGGCATAGCTTTCATTTAACAATACCCGAGTGATCCTCAGGCAATCAGTGTAACACTTGTGAATGTAATGGGTAAAGACCAACAACTGACATTCACAGTACTTTTCTAACTTGTCTCCTGTAAGTGCTTGAAAATATTCAAAGACACATTCAAATTAAGAGAAGGGTCAAAACATGGCCTTCCTGGATTTCTTTCAATCATTTGACAGGATACAGGATCAGATCATATAATGATATTGAAAATAAGTTTTATTATTGAATGTATTGTGTATATAATCACTCTGGCCTGAGTGATGGGCTGGAAAATACATTAAGGTTGCAGTTGAAGGTGATACTTTCTGCTTCCTAGTGGTAAACCAATGTATGCATGCAAGGTCCTTAATTGACTCCAGAAAAAGGCATTATTATACCAAAATCCAATCTAAAATATGGAGTACAATTAGAAATATTAAGATCCTTCACCCCCTAAAATGAGAACTACTGATGATGCTTGTTTGATGAGTAAGGTTAATAGCACAAACTTCCTAATTCAAGAACTATTGATTTAACAGTCTCTGTATCTGTCCTCCTAATTATTTTTGGATCATAATTTTTTTTATATTACTGCAAACAGTTAGGGGACTTCATGATTTACATCTAGTAGAATGTGGGTAGATACAGAACTGTCCAGATACAAGCATGTTTTACTTAACATAACTGGGCATATAGGTCTTAGAGTTGTCAGTTTATGACCTGAAGTTAGTTCAAATGTTTACTTCTGCAATATGCAATCTACAAAGACTGGAACAAGTATATTCATAGTAAGATTTACTGATTAAAAGTGAGAAAAGACCAGGAAAAAAAGCTGAGGAACTTAGCAAGCTAATATTTAAGTTCCTAAACTTTTTTAAAAGTTATTTTTATAAAGATAACAGCATAGACAGAGCCTGTGAAATTGCTGTTGTATCAATGTAAATAACACTTAAATTAAGCTTGCTCTGCACTGGTTGCTTCATCTTACTTACAGGTATCATGGGAATTTACATTTATTGGTTCTCTAAATCTGGATTACTTGGCAATATCAAATGATTCTTCAAACTTTTACAGTTCCTTTACCATTTTGAGAGGTATTTTAAATTTACAGTTTCACTTTGAAATCATCTACCACAGGATATATAATATTTTATATATATTATCTATATAATATTGGGTTGTTGCCATTTCAGCAGTCTCTTATGTAGCCTGTGCAGTTGAAGTACTTAACTGGGATTCCAAGAAACATTTTGGACCTCTTTTCAGTCTATTGGACATTGATAGACATTGTGTCTATCACACAATTTTTGTTTTGTAATGTGTCTATCTGCCCTTTCAGCACATTTAATGTTTTTGGCTGTAACTTTAGGTGGAGTGGGAAATGTTCACAGGATGACAAAACAGATACTGCTGCTCAGTTGTCAATTATTTTCTTTCCAGTCAGCCTCCAGTGGTTCAAATATTAGGCCTATCAAAAGCACAGTTTATATGAATTGTGTGATTACTGATAGTCATCAGGAGTAGAAGAAAGCAATCTGGTAGATTTTCAGGACTTCTAAATAGTACAGAAATTTTGTAATGGTTTTTATATTCACTTTACCTTCAAGCATTTTGTGTGTACATGGACTCCAGCTTATAGAAATCAATATAAATTATACTTTTCTCTAATAGTTTTTGTTTTTCTATATCCTGTTCTTAATGAAAAAACAAAACCACAACTGTTTGGCAATTTAAAAATAAGGGATGCTTGTTTCTACACCTCTTCTGCTCCTCCCACCCCAGGAAGTAAATGCTTATATTAATTGTTTGTATTTCATATGCTTTACACTGGAGCTATAGGTTATGAGTATTTGAGCATCTTCAGTAACAGATTCTGACATTTCTGACTTCTAGCCAACAAGATTTAGAAGTCAAGGCTATGTCTGTGACAGAGACTGCATAAAATGCATATACCAGGGCTTCTTTTTCAATGTGAGAATTAATATAACTGAAGGGTAGGAACATATGGTTGCTCCTTTAAGTCATTTACAGGAGGCACTTCTTTTTCTTATGACATCTGTGGCACTATCAGATGGTCTTTATTTTTTTAATTTTTTTAAAAATCTAATTTGCTTAATCAAAAGAATTAATTAGCTCTGTAATAAGATCCCAACCAAGTCCTTCTAATTCCCATAAAAGCTAGCTCTGACATGCTTTATAAAAAAAACCCCAGCCTCTCTTTCCCCCTCCCTTATAATTCTATCGTGTCCTTAACAGAACTGTCCATTAAGGTTAAACATTTTAGTATGTTTATCATATTTTAATAAACATTTTATTAAAAATAACCAACCAAACAATTAAAAATGTCCATTTTCAAAAGGTAGTTTTGTTTGGAAGTGAGCCCAAATATTGCATTATAATTACAATATACTTCTTTAAATTCACATACTATTTTACAGGTACATCAGGCTTTCTGTTCCTTTTTTTCCTTTTTCTTTTTTACAAGTGAATTATTTTCTTTGGGTTCCAGTGAAGGCACTAGAACCTCCTATGAAAAAGTGAAACATCTCCCACAAGTAACTTGAATTCTGGTGGACTGTTAAAAGAAAAAAAAAAAACTTTTTATGGTAGGAGCTGATTGTAAGTGAAAATATAACCTCTGAGAGCTCACATGTGACTATAGAAACTTTTCTGTCCAGAGAATGTTTAACAAATACTGAGTTAATAATAAAATCACAAAATGTTAGTTATCCAAAACAATGTTTTCTTAAATTATAGAGAATCAAGAATAAAAGCAAGAATTCAGACCTTTCCAATGGAAGAATAGATTTCTTCTCCTTTCTCCTTTTCATTTATTTTCTAACTACAAGAACATTTTAGAAATCATTTTAATCATTAGTGATACTCATATTCAGGTGTAAACTTCCCTGCTCATAACTCATCAGCAAAGATGTTTCAGAGACAGTGTCCTTTGTGTTTTGGTAAGACATTGGCCTTCTTTTAGCTACTGAGTGATAAAATACGTAATGGTATTTTGTGCCAGTAAGAATTTAGAACCTGTCAGCTGTATTTCTGAACCGCCTTGTCCTTGTGATTTAGCCTATCTTGAATGTGTTTGTTTTAAAAGTTATTATGCTATTTTCCCATCTTTATTTCTTCTGAGGCTGCCTGATATGAGACAAAATATGTGACTTCCTCAGTGTGCTGTTTGCCATAAGAAACTTCTTTCAAATAAATAAACTCTCCTGTCTCCTTCCTGAGCAAGGTAATCTCCACTACCAGATACAAGATTCCCTTTGAACAACATCAACAAAAAGACCTATTATAGATTTTATTTTTTTTTTTTCTCCAAAGAAAGTTCCTGTAATGCATGCCAAATGCTCTGGGAGGACAGAACAATCTTCCTGTATATCTAATTAGTTCATTTGTAAACAGACTGGTGGTCATAGCTGTGAATTGCTGGGTCATAGATGGGAGCATGTTTCAATCCCTTGTTGTCATTTGGGAAATTAAGACTATTATTACACGGATGGCAGATATATGTTTCACATCCACAGTGGGAAATTTACAGCTAGATCTTTCAGGCCTGCATTTGGACTAAAAAATGGTGTAAGGATCTGGAGGGAAGGAAAGAATTTTGTTCTAATATGTTGTGAGAGCTACTGTGAAAATGTAGGATTTTAATAAAAATTTCCTTTTGTATGTATCCCACATACACCCTGTGCTTCTTTAGGAACTACCTGCCTATTGTAGAAAATAATCTCACTGGTATTTTGAAGTGTATTGAATTTTCTTGAAGTTCAAAATGCTTTCAATACAATACATTTAAAGAAGAATGTTATTCTTGGTGATGTAAAGAGTTCTCAGTGCATTAATGTTTCCATAGTCAAACACAAATTGGTCCATTTTGCAAAACTCATAGGAATGTTGTTAGAAATAGGTAGTAATTGCTTCAAGATGCAAAATAGTAGATCTTGCCTTATAAAGGAAGAAAACTACCTTGGTTAAAGTGCTTTAAATTTGAGGGGGACTAATATTTGTATTTTCAAAATTAAATGGAAATCTGACAAGATTGTCATTTGTGACATTATTGATCTTAGAAAGCTTTCAGGTGCAATTACACTTGCGTCCAAAATAAATTGGCAAGTATAAAAAATATGCATAGCCTGAAGATACATGGTTCCTGTCTGTATTTTTAAGTATTTTCTCCCCTAAGATGAGCATGCTTTTTGTTAAGTTTGTGTGTTTGCTTTAAATCTGGTCTGAATTTGGTAAATGAGCTCTTTGATGTGTTGTTTGGTTCCAAACAACAGACAGACTGAAACAATGTAAGTTCCTGAGTGTAAACTAACCTCATCTATCCATAAGGGGTGTGAAACTTCACAGCTTAATTTTGGCTTTGGGCATTGTAACGACTGAAAGCCAGATGGGGTAAACGAATTCTTCTCCTCTGCTTTCAGTGACTTGCACAAATTTACAGCAACTGAGCATATGACCTTACACACAGAGCCAATTTGTCCATAAGAGATACAGGCAGCACTGTGAAATTAAATGTGTTTAGATTTTTCAGTTTTCCTCCTGATATATTCACTCATTCATTTCCTTGGTGCCTTCTGTTGCCTTTGGGAATGAGACAAGAGGGATGGAATTTAAGCTTGGTTCAGTGAAACTTTAGACTACAATGGTATATTAGATTCATATATTACAGCTCTGTAGCTTTTATGTATATATTATGCTTGTACTACAGGGCTAAATTATGCCTACACATCCCTGTACTTTTATTTTCAATCTGAATTGCAAATGCATACATCTATTTTAAAGCAAAATCTTATTTTAGTGTATATTGCCAGTGTTTCTTAATTTATATATATATGCCAGTGATCACAATTCATCCACAAATTTAGTGACATTTTCTTTATCTTAATATATGGTGGCACCCAGATTTGCAAGCAGAACATATTATTTGTTTTTACATTTTCTTTATTTTTAAAATGGGTTCAGTATTCATTCAAATGTGCAAGTAGGGAAATTATATTCCATTACATTATACATGTTTTGCAGATGTTTGTGTAACAACTTAAGACAGTAGTGAGATGTCAGTACTCATGACAAGCCAGAGAGTATTTTTCACCATCTGTATTCAAAGGACTTCACCAAATTAATGCTTGTATCCTCCTCTCTAAAGAACAGTTATTATCAGTTGAAGTAAATATGTTTAATCCAGACACTTTCTTCTGATTCTTAGGGAACAGATGCTCTCCCTTTGTTTAGAGTCTCTGTAAGAACACAGGCTGATGAAAATGTGTCTGTGAATGCAGAAGCATTATACTTTTCCAAAGCATATTGTTAGAGCACTGACTACTTCATATATCTGTCTTTGTTTAAAAACAATCAACTTCCACAAGACTTATTTATCTTCCTGATCATAGCAGTAGACAAATCTCTTTCAGGTAGATTTTTATGCGGAAGCTTTAATTGACCTGTTTTGGTAATAACATTAATTTCCTTATCTACTTAGTGAAAAAGTAAATCAGTTTTTAGCAAAATGGGATACTTGTACTTTTATTCAAAGGTTTCTTTTTTTACACTATCTCAGAAAATCAATTTGATTAAAACCAGAGCTCCTCGAACCAATCATACCTTCTTCTTTCCAATGAGTACATTCTAGAAATAATTACAATCTAGCAGTCATAACATTTCATAAACAAGACCAAAATGCCATATGCATTTCATTATAGAAAGCAATAAACACAAAGGCAGATTACAGTGTATAATCAGAGTTAAGCAGTCCCCTTTGCTGGAACAAATTATGGTTCTGCATGGTAATGACGGACTCAAACTCTTTCGTGCCAGGGTCCTTAAAAGTATAATTTTTCATAATTTCTTTCTCCAGCCACAGGAAAACTGCTAACAAAATATTAGCTGTCCATATTATTATAATGCTGAATTTCATACACATGTGAAACAGCTACTGAGAAATTGAGTATTCACTCATTCCTTGGGTAGCTCTGTGTTACTAGATTACCTACAGGAACAAAATATCTGCACCATCATTGCCAGGAGGCAGTAAATCTATTATTTATGGCTGCAACAGAGACCCATGTCTTGCTCTCTTTTAGGGCATCCTTGTACTGTAGGCAAATCCTTCCTGGAAACTCCAAAAAGCAATCAAACCATTTCTGCAAGCTACTGGGCCTCAACTAAATAAGTCCTGAATGAACAGTATCAAGAGATAAGTTAGCACTGGGAAGAAGGAACTTAAAAGAAAAATTTCCTTCATCTTCACTCAAAATTACCCCAAAATTTTAGATTCATCAAGTTGATAATATTTTACTAACACATAACCTCCCAATATGCAAAGGTTTTTTATTTTCCTGCCAAAAAAAAAAAAAGTTATTTTCTTTTTCATACTTGTGTATCCTTAATCCATTTTCTTTTATTTTTTTTAGTTTACTATTTTTCAAATTAACAAATTTCTTATTGAATTTCTTCATTTTGTGAAAGAAAATTAGATTTTAATTCATCCCAATCATGTATAAGCATTTGTTTCTAGTGAAATATTGATAATTATATTTACTGAAAAACTGATTGTCAATTGTTTTGGTTTCTCTAGGAAAAATGATTTTTTTTAAGGTAACTAAATGGAACTGAGTGGGATAATAAATTTTAAGTAAAGGATGATTATACTGGAGATCTTTTACAATATCTTATATAACACTGCTGATGGCATTTCTTCAAATGATTCTGAAATATGCCCTTAATTTTTGATGTATATGGAACATGAGTGTAAGTTTATTCTTGAACAAGAAATAACTTATTTTCCTTGTAATTTTAAACTTTTTTTTTTCTGTGACCTTCAAATACAGTTTGTTTAATTTCCTTGTTCTGTAGTATAATATGACATTTTGCAGGGAAATCTTTTTCAAGTCCTATCATTAAATGTCGATGTTGTACTTATTATTGTAAGTACAGTTAGAACAAACTAGGCTTCATTAATCTCAGTTTCTTCACTATTAGAATATAAAATGTGTAATTGAATTGGCTGGCTTTTGTATTTCTTTGGCCTGTTATGGCACAGGTACGTATTGTAGCTTATTTGTTTTCTGTTGGAGAAAAGTAATTGAAAAAAATTCCTTTGCATCTAGACTCCTGATGACATAACTACAGCCAAGTGTGAGGCTTGTGGAAAAATTACAAGTATTAGAAGCACAGCAAATAGTTGGTTTTGTAATAGAATATTGATTAGTATTGTACATTTCAGTTTCTAAAGATGAGGGAAGCTTAGCAACAGCTAAATTATATCTGAATTCTGCAAACACTCATATGTGCTCTGTGGCTGATAAACCACAAAACATGTGAAGAGTAAGCCTTTGAACGCATACCACCTGGTGATGGGAAACATCCCCTTGCTCCCACAAAATCTGCTGTGTACATTACCTTTGACAGGTGGTGTTTGTGGTAGTGATGAAGATGATAACAACAATAGTAAAAGAGACAGAGATGAAAGGGTTTTACTTAAAAAACTTTAAAAGTTTGTTTTCAGCACTAAGATGAAAGCATATTTTGTTAGTTGCATTAGGTAGGATGAAATAAAAGGGCAAAGGCAAAACCCCGTACGTAAGAAATATGTTAATTTATGATCTTGTGTCAAATTATAAATATTCTTTTCATCTTTTAAATATAGAAAAAATGTGAACAACCCAATATACCAAATGAGCTGAAAACATTAACAACATTTAGCCTGCTTGACGGTTTCAGTAATCAATATGTGCATTAATTTCCTAGCTTTAAAATGCACAAAGTACTCTGATGAGATGAAAGAGGTTCTTAGAAGAAAATGCATTATTAAACCTCAGATATGTGAGACAAGTGCCTATAGGACATAGGCTTGTGAGGAAAAAAAAATCTCTTTGACAGTATATATTGTCTGCTTTGTTACAGAAATTTGTAATGAATTGGTTGTCATATTCTCTACCTCATTTCAATCATCTGACATCTGCAATTCCATTTTGAAGATATATATTTTCCTTATTGTACCCTATTACACTTTATAAAAAATTAACTGACTTTCTTGAGATATATAAATCCTCATCTGTAGATAATAGACCATTTTAATCTAGTAACTGGTAAGAAGTTTGGGAAGTTTTTCTGGGTTTTGCTTGTCATTTGAGGCAATATAATATTTCATAATAAATAGCCATGTTGTAACTTTGTAGCACAGTGTAAGTTGTAGAGCTGTTTCTGGATCTTCAAGGTGGAGTAAGGTACAGCAGAACACTGATGATAAATACCAAACAAATGGTGATCTAGATATTGGTGTCATCTGATCACAAAAATGAACATGTGGGTGAATGGTAGGTGTAATCACTTTCTGGAGCTGTTAAGAGCTGCAATTCAGAACACAGAATTTATGACTGTTTACCGTTGAAATCTAAGCTGAGGGTTATCAGTCAAATATAGATACTGTTTTACACAAAACATGTCATTTTTTGCTACTAAGATACTAGGAAAGCACCCCAGGTTGCTTAAACAATAAAGAAAAGATGCTATACTCATAAATAAGCACTGGTGAGGAACAGAGTTCTCTTGTGCTTTTCTGAAGAGCCTTCTTCCTCCACAAAACTGTCTCTGTAGTAAATCTAACCCTTTAGGTATTTAATCATTTTATGTGGATGTCTTGTAAATGTCTCTGCCTCACACTGGGAGCCTAGCGATCTTATGGTAAATATCATGGCAATAAGATGATGAATCTTTGTGTCTTGACAGAATGATGACTTGGATTTCTTGATTATCACTTAGGAAAGGCATTGTACAAAAAGCCAAGGTGCTGGGAATATTAATACTGATGAAAGAAGGGTAAGAAAAAATACATATCAGCTTTTCCTTGGTTGAAATTAAAAACACTAAAGATTACATTTAAGACAATGCCCTGTACAAATTGGAATGTTAACATATACACTGTAGAAAAGTGAGAACACTTCTATTAATGATAGAATTCAGTGGATTCCTGCATTCCTCTGAAAAATAAATAATGGAATAAACTGGAATCAATAAAGTTTATGCAGTGAAAAACAATTGCTTAGTCAAATACAGGTATAGACTACACTGGTTTAAGAGGAGGAAAAATAAATTGCATATTCTGAGGCTGGCAGACTCTAACTGCAAAAAATGGAGTATCAGTAGTTTAAAGAGTGTTTGTCTGATTTTTCAAATCTTAGTACATGTCACTATATTATTGAACATTTTAAATAAGTCTGTATTTTTAGAGAAAATAAGCATTTTAATAGTATCATAGAATGTTAGGGGTTGGAAGGGACCTAGGAAGAACATCTAGTCCAACCCCCCTGCCAGAGCAGGATCACTTAGACCAAGGTAAATTTTCAAAATTTTACAACTACTTTTAAATGTTAAATTTTATTTGTACATGCTCAGATGTTGGTGGTCGAATACCCTTTTTTGTTTGCACTACTTCTGTGATATTCATTGTTTTCAGGATTGATGTGTTAACTGACGAACTGACTCCATAGAGTGGGGCGTAGTCTGCTATCTGTTACAATGAACTTGTGATCCTTTATTCACTCTATAAAGGATTAAGCCTGAGTTACAAATGAAGTACTTTGGGCTACAGCCTTTCAAAGTGTACTAGCCTCAGAGGTTTCCTTCAGGCTCCTTGCTACTCTAATGAAATTGTTAGAAAGTATCAGAATGAAGTTCACTTTGGGGAGATAAAAAACCAAAACAAAATAAGGTGGCATGCATGTGAAAAAAAATATATTCAAAAGAAGGAAATAAAAAAAAAAAAAAAAAGAGAAACCTGTCAATGATACCAGAAAATAAAAGTTTGCATTGTTGGACAGCAGGTTAGGTGTCAAACTAGGCATCAAGAGGTCTGTCCTGTGTGGTCTGTCTCTGAGCTGCTGACCTTGAGCAAGACATTGTATTTCGTTTCCCTTCTTTAATATTGAAATAAAATGGTTTTTAATGAGCTAAAAAAAATTGAGATTGGGTAAAATTTTTATGCAGCTTCTCAGGTGAACTAACAGCACCAGCAGCTACAAAGTCCTACTCAGCTATATTTTTTTTATTCTTTAAGAAAAAGTTAAATAGGGAGAAAGAATGTTTTAGACAGAAAGCCCAAACATGTTTATCACCCATATTCAGATGGTTATCTAAATATATCTGGCTATAATCCTCGTCAGCAGACAATTTCTTCCTCTAAATCACACATCTTTTTGAGTGCAAGCTCATATTTTTCAATTATTCTTACTTCTGCCTGCTTGCTATTCCTTCTGGGTCACAAAGACATCTTGCAGAATGGCAAAGCAGCTCTACCAAAGGCAGTGATTCTTGCCCAGCCCTGGGAAACTATCAGAAAGGATCCTTGAAGTAATTTAATTTACATCCTGTTGGTGTTCTATGACTGAATAACCTACTCAGCATCAGTACTCCTGCAAACTTTTCAGGATGCAATGTGTCTTGACAGCAAAGCAAGATCTGAAAAGCTGTGAAAAGCTTTTACTTGCTTTTGTTTGAGCTTGGTTATTATTATAAACCTATTACAGTAGCTTGCAGATCTCACTTTAATGCAATTATAATTGATTATACATGTCCTAAAATGAAATACAGTAAAACTAGGTGCTATCTGATGTATGCCTATAAGTTAAAAAACTTATTCGATTAGAATTTGAACAATTGAGCTATTCCAGCAAATGACAAAATCATCTTGCTGGATGATCTTGAAGTGGGCAGATATTGAATATTAAGGTGCAAAGATAGTCACAGTGATCTCAGGAAAACTCATATTGTCAATATATCAGAGATAAGCAATTGTCACTGGGACAAATATTTCAAAATTATGACTAGACCAAGCTGATGGCGTGATTATGAAACAGAAGTTACCATATCCTTGCTATTGTCTTATGAATACCTTTCTGTAGCTTAGTATCAGTTATTTGATTGATGTGTGATGCAACTTACATTGGATTGACAGTTAGTACATGATTGGATGTCACCCATCTACCACCAAATGCTTGAAACATGTAGGGTAATAGTGCAAACTTAGAATGATCTGGGTATTGAAAGCAGCTTTTTGCAGGCTTCCAGAGGCTATTTTATATTATCAGCTACACTTAGCAAGTGGTCTAAAGGTAGGCAAATGACACAAAAATGTTCTCAAGAGACCTGAGGCAGCAGCATCTCCTCAGAAGACAAATATAATCTTTCTGGCATCAGCAATTATTTCTGTGACATCAAAGTTCATCATCTAAACTGTTAACAGTGAACAGCACACATCAAATCAAAGATAAACTGTCCTGTCTTTGCGAAGGACTGTGATATGCTCTGACATCTGTGAAAACCAGGTAATTTCTCATTCATAGTTACGCTCTGTATTATTTGGAAACTAAATCCTCATTTCAAGGTTATTTCGGAGAAGGTATTACATATGTGTAGCGTATTATGGTACTGAATTTATTGAAAGTTGAAAAGAGATACTGTCTCCCATGGGATCTTCACAGCCAAGCTTAAGAAGTGTGGATTGAGTGATTGTGCAGTAAGGTGGACTGGGAATTGGCTGAAGGACAGAGCCCAGAGAGTTGTGGTCAGTGGAGCAGAGTCTGGCTGGAGGCCTGTGACTAGTGGTGTCCTCCAAGGATCAGTGCTGGGTCCCGTATTATTCAATATATTAATCATTGACCTGGATGAGGGGACAGAGTGACCCTCAGCAAGTTTGCTGATGACACCAAACTGGGAGGAGTGGCTGACTGGGAGCAGGCTATGCTGCCATCCAGAGAGACCTGGACAGACTGGAGAGCTGGGCAGGGAGAAATTTAATGCAGTTTAACAAGAGCAAGTGTAGAGTCTTCATCTGGGGAGGAACAACCCCATGTATCAGTACAGGCTGAGGGCTGATCTATTGGAGAGCAGCTCTGGAGAAAGAGACCTGGGGGTCCTGGTGGACAGGGGGATGACTATGAGCCAACAATGTGCCTTTGCAGCCAGGAGGGCCAATGACAAAATTAGTTGCCATTTTAGTGGTTGGCACCTAATAATAGTTTCTTATCTCTTGTCTTGCCCTACTTCATTCTATGTCTTATTGTATGTGGAAGATAGGTTATTTGCAGTGCATAATATTTGCAAATTTTACCATGTGTCTCTTCATACATTATTCACCTAAAAAATAGTCTGATTGTATAACATGTTTGTTTTGGAACTTACTCACTGAACGCTTATATACAAACATAACAGGCTATGGGATATTCATTAACTATTTGTCTTTATTTTGTTTTGAAGGCCTGTTGCAGTCAGTGCTACTGTTTATTGTTACTTCCCATTCTGTTTATAATGTTAAACAAGATTAGCTGCTAGCCACATGGAGAATTATGAACTAGGCACAGAGAAAGTGCAAGGATTTTTTTTTTTTTCTGACAAGGACAATAAAAAGCCCCAACTATTTAGATATTTAAAGAAATAAAAAAGGTTCTCAACAGTGTCAAACAGCATTAATAGGTTTTATTGAAATTAATGCATATAAACATATTTTTATGCTATTTCCTAATCTTGAAAGCATTTGATAAATATTTTCTGAAGAGAAAATGTTGTTACAACTTACCCAAGCTTATGAGAATCACATCTTGAGTAAAAGTATTGAGTGTGGTTTCACTGTCCTGATATTGTTGACTGTATTTGGAAAACATTTGGATCTGTTTAGTCTCCCAAATGACCATCAATCCTGCAATAGAGTATGGCAGTGGAGCACAGGCTCCACAGACTGAGGGAAGGCAGCTGCAGCCCAGTGAAGTTGCTGCTTTACTGATACATAAGCCAAGTGAGTATTTGTGTTACATGAGTAACCACGAGGAATGGATATGCACCTGAGAATTTTGCCATCTTCTATTAACCTGCTTGGCTTTTTTATTGGGGGTAAGTTTTAGATTTATGTTAAAATTGATAAGGTATTAACTATACATATTTTTGACTTAAATTTAATATCCATGAGATTTGTTTCAAAATTACTTGGATTATATATTTTATATGGAACAATATGAACAGTGGCTGGATAAAGGTAGACTTGAGAAAGAAAATAGAGGAATAGGCTTTCTAACTGACTAGAATCATGAATGAAACATGCCCCCCCCCCCCCCCCCCCCCCCAACCC